>CAUYRB010091864.1:0-24276 GCA_963574695.1 Propithecus perrieri
ATGGCCAGAGGTATTGTCCAATATCAAAAGAATTTTTAAAGGTAATCCCTTGCTATCAAGGTACTTCCTGATTTCAGGGAAAGAATATGGATGCAAACTAGTACAACCTCTGTGGAAAGCAATAAGGAGATCCCTCAAAGAGATACAAATAGAACTACCATCTGATCCAGCAATCCCATTACTGAGCATCTACCCAAAAGAACAAAAGACATTCTATAAAAAAGACATCTGCACTCGAATGTTTATAGCAGCACAATTCAAAATTGCAAAGATGTGGAAACAACCCAAGTGCCCACCAATACACGAGTGGATTAAAAAATGTGGTATATGTATACCATGGAGTTCTACTCAGCCACAAAAAACAATGGTGATATAGCACCTCTTGTATTATCCTGGTTAGAGCTGGAGCCCATTCTACTAAGTGAAGTATCACAGAATGGAAAAATAAGCACCACATGTACTCACCATCAAATTGGTATTAACCGATCAACACTTAAGTGCATATGTAGAAATAACATTCATCGGGTGTGGGGTAGATGGGAGTAAGGGAAAGGGCGATGGGTACATACACAGCTAATGGGTGTGATGAGCACCATCTAGGGGATGGACACACTTGAAGCTCTGATTCTGGTGGAGCAAGGGCAATATATGTAGCCTAAACAGTTGTACTCCCATAATATGCTGAAATTAAAAATAAATAAATAAATAAAAATTAAAAAAATAAAAAGAGCATGGATGGAACTAATCCAGAAAAAGAATTCTCATTGTTCAGTCCTTCTTATTGTACAACCAAAAGACTGGGAGCTGATGTTTACCTTTCCCTTTCAAGGCTTGGGAGTTAGAGCAGCCTCATAGATAAAGGCAGTACTGATCATGAACCTGACGACATTTGCACAAAGCAGAAGGATTAGTTTATCCCTTCCTGTCTTAAATCCTGGTGCTTGCTTCTCTTCCATACTAATAAATGTCCTTTGTGACATTTTTTCCGCCCACAACAGGCCATTTTCATCTGCATCAAAACCTGATCAGGCAGATATTCTTCCTCCTTAATTATTTTCTTAATGGCATCTGGGAATTTATCTGTTGCCTCGTGGTTGGCAGAAGCTGCTTCTCTTGTTATCTTGATATTTTTTTAAGTTAAATTTCTTTCTAAAATTATCAAATGACTCTTTGCTGGCATTAAGTTCTCCAGCGTTAGCTCCTTCACCTTCTTTTCGCTTTAAGTTGTCATGGAATGACTTTGCTTTCACTTGAGTCAATTAGAGTCGGTAGGTATGCCTTTCCTGTAATGATCCTGCACCCACATAAAACTGCATTTTCAATACAAGATAAAAAGGTATTTCACAAAAAAGTACAAGGTTTTCATGCTTGCTGGTATAGCAATGGCTTAAAAAATTTTCTTTTTCTTAAACAATGGTCCTTATTCTGGATTCACCTATCTTGAAATCGTAGGCAACCTCAGCTGCAGATCTCAATCTACAGTACTTATCAAGCAATTGAACTTTTTCTTGTAATGTTATGACTTTTCTCTGGTTCTTGGAAGCATTTCCAGCATCATTAGTGGCACTTTGTATGGGTCCTATGGTGTTATCTTAAGTTTAAAGTATTGCACCGAACATGATGAAAATATATGAGAACTGTAAGAAATCACTTTTTGCTGCAATATGCAATTTACTGGAGAGATGAACTTCTCACATATAGGTGATTAGCTTCACATGGCATTTTTAGTGGATATTTGCAACATTTGAGCTCACCACAATAACAACAAGAGGTGGCTACAAAATTATTGCAGTAGTATTGTATGTACTATGGTTAGTTTTACATAGTTATAATTTAATACTACATCTTTATGTTTGTTTACATTTCTCTTGACTGCACTGTGTAGAGTCTGTAAATCTTTGGGTGTATAAATTTTGATAAATTTTAACTTTTTATAATATATTTCTGTACATTTTATGATAGTTAATGATAAGACTAGTATCTACATACATTGTATATGTTCATGATATATCCAAGTTTCTATTAATTTTTTGTATTTGTAGGGTACATGATTCAATTGCAAGTTTTTTTAAATTGCCACAAATCTCTCCCAAATTTTCCAATATACTTACAGGGAAAAAATCCACTTATAAAGTGGACCTGCACAATTCAAACCCATGTTGTTCAAGGGTCGACTGCATAAGGAACCCAAACAACTCAACAGAAAAAAAATCTGATTTAAAAATGGGCAAATTATCTGAATAGACATTTCTCAGAAGAAGACATACAAATGTCTAACAGATATATGAGAAAATGCTTAACATCACTAATCATCAGGGAAATTCAAATCAAAACCATGATGAAATATCATCTCATCCCAGTTAAAATGGCTATTACCAAAAAGACAAAAAATAACAAATGCTGGTGAGGAGAAAAGGGAACTATCATAAACTGTTGCTATAAATGTAAATTAGTGCAGCCATTATGGAAAAAGAGTGTGGAGATTCCTCAAAAAACAAAAAATAGAATTGTTATATGATCCAGCAATCACCTTCTTGGATATATATACAAAATAAAGGAAAACAGTATATCAGAGAGATATCTGCACTCCCATGATTATTGAAGTACTATTCATAGTAGCTAAGATTTGGGATTAACCTAAGTATCCATCAATGGATGAATAGATAAAGAAAATGTGGTATACTTACACAATGGAATATTATCCAGCTATAAAAAAAGAATGAAATCCTGTCATTTGGCACAACGTGGACGGAACTAGAGGACGCTATATTAAGGAAAATAAGCTAAACACATCAAGACAAATATTGCATGTTCTCATTTATATGTGGAAACTAAAAAAGTTGATCTCGTGAAGGTAGTGTAGAATGATGGTTACCAGAAGTTGGGAAGAATGGCAGAGAGGAGAAGATTAAGAGAGGTTGGTTAGTGGGTACAAAAATACAGTTAGATAGAAGGAAAAAGTTATAGTTTTTGGTAGCACAGGAGTGACTATGGTTAACAATAATTTATTGTATATTTCAAAATGCTAAAAGAGAATATTTGGAATGTTCCTAATATAAAAACAATGATAAATACTTGAGGAGATAAATATTCTAAGTATTCTGATTTGATCATTACACATTATATGCATGTATCAAAATATTGGACAATTATAAATATGGACAATTATAATGTATTAATAAAAAATTGTGATGTATTTTTATTCCATCAAAAATAAATGCCATTCAAAATAAATCTTATTACAGGGCATATCAAAGTACAACTAGGACCAGAAGGATGAAAATACTTACCACATTATCTTTTACTGCTCTTGGCACATGGTTGAATGAGATCAGCGTACTTCACACTCGGGGAAGCCATAAAAAACAAACACCAGGTAGGCAGCTCCAACTTTTGTAAGGAAACTTTCTTTCCCTGAGAGATTGCATTCAGGCTTAAAACAATATGAAACCTGAATAAAAATGTAAAAGTAAGGGGAGAGATATGGGTGCCAGCTTGCATGGTAGTGTGAAATGCAGTGGCATCTATCAGACTTGACTTTGTGAACTTTACTCATGGGACATATAAGGTTGTCTTGCCTTGGGTGAGTGAATCCACTTCAGACTTATCAGAATCCAGGCATATAACAGAAGAATGAATGTGAAGATTCTTCAAATGCATGTCCGACAAAACCTGAGAACCTACCAGATTTTTAATTCAAAAAATAGAAGGTGTTGACATCTTGGACAATCTGTTTACTTGATAATGTTTGAACTGTGAGAGTCATGATTAATTTCCTGACCTCACACAGTGCTGATGACATCACCTTTCTGCTTTCCCTTTCACTCTTCAGTGATGATAATATAATAGGACTATAATCACTTTGACTTAAAAAAATGACAACTCTTTAATTCCTCAACTTGCCACGATTACTCAAAAGCTTTGCAGAAAATCTACTTTTTCAATCTCCTAAATATGAAAAACTTTGGTATATAGTCATAAATATTGGGAAGACTACACTATTCAATGCATTTATAATTGAGAAAGTTTCCTGAAGAAATCAGGCAGCAAATGGTAGTGTTTATAAGTAAAATTAAGTTCAATGATTTCTCCTTAAATATTATTATTTATATTAAGAGACCACCAGAGTGGGATTTCTCTAAATGAAGCACATTAAAAATTCAAGTAGAAATAATGAATAAGCCAATGGTTCTTAACCACAGATATGCTTTAGAGTCATCAGTGAAGATTGTGTGTGTGTATGTGTGTGTGTGTGTTCCCACTTTGGCCCCACCTCTGAACATTCTAATTTAACATTTCTGGGGTAGGAACAGGAACTCTACCTGTAAAAAAAGTTACATGGTATTCTGCTGGGCACTGTCATTTGGGAAGCACTGGTCTATGCTGAATATCCTGCACACTGGGCCGAAAGTGAGGACTGACAAGTGAAACAAATGTGAGAGGAAGCAGAGACCGTAATTTTGAGGTCATAGGCAAGCGGTTACCGTGGAATGTAAAGGTATATGCAAAATATCATGACTTTAAGAGCAGTAAGTGAATAAGTTAATCTAATGCATTGGTTCCTAACCTTTCTAATCCATAATGTGAGTGTAATTTTCTAAATTGACTGTAGCCCAACTTGGTATGAAAAAAGCCCAACATTTCCTAACAGACGAAATTGGGCCTGTGCTATACAGCTATTAATGAAGCATATCGTATGTCTGTCATTGAGGTTCATAATTGCAAGCAAATAAATGTACTCTAGCAGAAAAAGTGATTCTTTGGGAGCCTGTTTATTGTTTTACAGAACCCCTAGAAAGCTAGAGAACTGGGTCTGGCAAATGGGCAGGAATGAGGGAGGACAGGCAACCAAAGCCATGCCACAGAGCTGCTTGTGCGGTATCCTGGGGAACACCAAAGTCCGTGGCTTGCAGCTTGTGCCACCATTACTGTTGCTGGAGCCATCATTCCTACCCAGGCTGCCAGAAGGGATCGCTACTGCCCCTGCTTCTCTGTGACATCAGTATCCACATCCAGAGTCTGAGCAGAAGCATCTGGTCACTAAATGCAGATTAAGTGCATACATCCATGGCAAAGCAGAAGATGGAATTATCAAATATTTAGCGTTTTCAGCCTTCATAGTGGGAAGCAATTCTGTCTGCCACCAAAACGAATATGGTAGAAAATTCCTTGAACAGAAAGGGGGTTTGAATAAAAGGCAGGACAAAAAGTGTAATATGTTATTGTTTGAGGAATACGATTTTCTCATTAGCTGGATTTTTATGGTTCATTTATAACAATATGGTAAATGTTTCTGAAATATTAGTGTATTTTCTACTCCACTAAGTGTAGTAAGGTAATCTAACGTTTGAAACTTAGCTCTACAGTTCACAATCATTTGATCTTGAGCAAATTACAGGCTTATTTAACATTTAACTTTCTCTATTTGTAAATGGTAATTTTTGCTAACTCTTACCTCTCAGGATTGTAAATCAAATAAATTGATGTATGCTAAACAATTTATATTTGGAAAATGCTAAATAACTATTAAGCGTCATTATGATTCTTTTGGTGTTTTAGGCTCATTATTTTAACTTCACACACTGTAGCTGTTAACATATTAATAGAAGGTATAGGAAATTGTCCTGGAAATTTATCTCTTTCTCTTAAAAATAGAGGATGAAGAATTACCATTTATTGAGAGATATAATGATTTGAATTCTGATTAAGAATGGGATGGTACTGTGGTGGTATTTTATTATTTAGATTATGAAATTACTGATTATTGGAATTAAAGTTTTCTGGTGATATGGCACATACAATGGCTGCAGTTCATTCATTTGTTCATTCGTTCTCTTCACAAATATTTAAGACATCCTCACCGTGTGCCAGGTATGAGGGATACATGATGAGTTAAACTTGGTCTCTGCCTTCAAGGGATTCTAGCCCAGTGGCGAGCACAGGCAAGCAAACTGGCGATTACAACACTGATGCTATTTCAATAGAAATGTGTAATTTCAAAAGGTGTCTGATTAGTATACTAAGTTTACTCTAGAGATCCAGATTAAAACATAAGATTTTAAGCACAAACTTGGCTAACTCGGCATGGGTTATGATCCTAAAGTTTTCCCACTAAACTGTTGAATTACTTACAAATTCTCCAACGTAAGATTTTGTTAAATCAGACTGGTATTATTTTTGACTATTGATTTATGATCACAATATGATTTGAACTGACACAATTATCCTGCTTTGTAACGTAAGAATAGAATGCTTTGTAATGTTAGTTATTCCTCTGTCCATTTTTTTTTTTTGGTTTAATTTCCTGTTAAATCTCTCAGCATGTCCTAAATTCAATCACATTAAACTAAATTATTTTCTACACACATTACACCCTGGTGCCTTTGCCTATGCTTTCTTTGCTTAATCTGGAATTCCCTTCTCTGTCCATCAAATTATTGCTTATTCTCCTAAGGCCAGATCAAATATCACTCCTTTGTTTAGTTTTTTCCCAGTCCTCTAAGTCAAAATTTAGAGCTTTTTCCCTTTGAATGCCCAAGAACTTTGCTTATCCATTTACTATAGTATGTATTTAATTATGCCTTAAATTATAGTTATTTATTTATAATATAGCTTATCAATTAATTTAAGTTTCTAGAAGGCAAGAGCCATATCTTTTATTGTCTCAGCGTCTTTTTTTCATACTCAGTATATTTGAGTGTCCCCTTAAATACAGC
Organism: Propithecus perrieri; assembly: GCA_963574695.1. NCBI lineage: Eukaryota > Metazoa > Chordata > Mammalia > Primates > Indriidae > Propithecus > Propithecus perrieri. The sequence goes on from CAUYRB010091864.1 coordinate 6,717, forward strand.
ATCTTGCTTGCATGTAACGGAGGACAGGGTTCCCGGTCTAGAGAGTGTGGTGAAGTAAGAGAGTGTCAGATGAAATTAAGAACAATCAAGGCAGGGCCCTAACACTGTGGCCTGAGCAAAGAGGGCAGGACTGTGGGGCAGGGAAGGGCACGGTGCAAGAGAAGGCGCTCATCATTGGAGCACAGGATCAGTGAAGAGGCTGGGGCTGTGACAGGACCTTGGGCCAGAACCAGTGACTGCACATTAAAGCCTTAGACTGAGGAGCAGAGAGACTGGCAACATTCCTGCCTCATGTAGTTACTGAACTGATGGGGAAATTGGAGTTTCATTGAGGCTATTGATGGGGCAAATCAACGGGTCCTGAAAATGAAGGTCGGCATGTGAGATTTTTAGCAGTAATTAGAGCAATGTTTGAAGGAGAGTGAGCTGAAGGCAATGTGGAACAGCGAGAGCTCAGAAGTAAGCTATTGGAATAGTCTGGGCATGAGTAATAAAGTCCTAAATTAAAAAGATGGCAATGGGAATGAAAGAAAAAGACTGCTGTTTGAAACAAAATATAGCAAAGATACATGTGCGCTATCCTGAAGCCAATTTTTTTTTTCTTTTGAGAAAATCCTTGAAGGGGAATTGCTAAATATCAATAATAGATATGTTATTTATATAATCATTTAAAAAGGTGTTTTATAGGTGGTATGTGTAAAATATTCACAGGTAAAGTACAATCTAGTTTATTATATTGGTTAGAAGGAATTGAATCTTAAATCAGTTTTATTATAAACTTTATTAAGAACATATAATTATCTGATCCAGAGCACATTGGGAGTCAGATCTCTGGTCCTGAATAAGGCTGTCCAGATTTGTATCTCAGATTTGCGTCCAACTATATTATTTTGGGCAAGTTGCTTCCCTTCCCTTAGTCTCAGATACATTTGCAAACTGTATATCTGATAAGGATTTAATATCTAAAATATATAAGACACTTACATTGAGGAACTCAGTAGCAAAACAAACAAATAACTCAATTAAATATGGGCAACGAACCTAAGAAGACATTTTTCGAAAGAAGACACACAAGTAGCCAACAGGTATGTGAAAAGGTACTCAGCATTGTGAATCATCAGGGAAATGCAAATCAAAACCACACTGAGATATCACCTCACACCTGTTAGGATGGCTATTATGAAAAAGGAAAAAATAGCAAGTGTTGGTGAGGATGTGGAGAAAAAGAAACAATAGAACTACCATATGATCCAACAATCCTACTTCTGGATAAATATCCAAAGGAAATGAAACCAGTATCTTAAAGAGATATCTCCACTCCCAGGATCATTGTAGCATTACTCACAATAGTCAAGATACGGAAACAACCTATTGTTGGTTGATGGATGAATGAATAAAGAAGTTGTGGTGTGTATGTGTGTGTGTATATATACACTCACCGTATGTACATATATATATGGTGTATATATATATATATATGTGATGGAATATTACTCAGCCTTAAAAAAGGAAGAAATCCCGTCACTTATGATGAGGCAGATAAATATGAGGGTCATTATGCTAAGTGAAATAAGCCAGACAGAGAATAAAAAATACTGCATGAACTCATTTATGTGTGAAATCTAAAAAAGTCAAATTTATAGAAGCAGAGAGTAGAATGATGTTACTAGTAGTAGGGTAGTGGTATGGGAGATGGTTGGTGGTCAGAGGGTACCAAGTTTCAGTTATGTAGGATGAATAAATTCTAGAGATCTAATGTACAGCATGGCGACTATAGTCAATAATTCTGTATTGTATATTTGAAATTTATTGAAAGAGTACATCTTAAGTGTTCTTACCCAGCCCCCCAACACAAAAGGTAACTGTATGAACAGATGGATATGTTAATTAGCTTGACCGTAGTAATTATTTCACAATGTATAAGTACATCAAAATATCATGTTGTATGCCTTAAATATATAATTTTTATGAAAAATTTTAAAAAAGAAATGCATATATATGTCTAGAACAATTAATTCAGGATTCCTGGGGCTTAGGCACATCCATGGGTATCTTTGAGAAATATTTTAAACTGAAAAAATTTCTACAGTTTCACACATCACTACTGTGTATACATTATTTTCATTTTAAAACCTTCATTAGTTTTTCTACAACAAAGTATGTTCTTGAGATCCTTAGTCTAGTACTCGTGGCTGTCTGCAATCTGGCTCTACATTCCATCTCCGTCTCATACTCTATATGTGCTTAAGGTGCTCTGTGCCCCACCCTAACCAGGCAGCTCACCATTCTGTGAACACGGTTTGCCTTTGGTCATGCCGTGTCCTCCAACTGGAATGCTTCAGCCCCTCTAAACCTACTCTGCAATATATACTATTATTCAAACGTAATCTCCTTCTTGAAAGTTCCTCTCAGGTCTCTTTCTCCTCTGAATAGTCATAGTACTTCACTTGTAACTTTCAATAACACATATATTCTTTTTTGTTTTATGATTATCTGTGTATACGTCTTATCTCTTCTACGTGTTCCTTAAAGGTGGGTGACATGTCTTGTGAATTTTTATATTCCCCACAAGGACAAGCATGGTGGTAAGGGCTCAATAGCTGCCTAAAAATACACCTGAGTAAATGAGCCTTATTGCACTTATTGACTAAACCACACATTTTGTACGGTACCAAGCAGATTTTATTCATCTCTTTGCCAACAAAATCTAAAAGTCATTTGAGAATTGGGAAATCATATAACTCTACTGAGCTTGAAACTGAACCTCCCAGTGATTCCATTAGGTCTGAATTTGCCCCGGCAATCACGGTATGAAATGTGGACACTATAGCCCAAAGGTAACTGGGTGAGTAATCAAGCAAGAAGTATTAATCTTGCTTGCATTATTTTTTCTTTAAAGAAGCCTATTATTACTTAAAGATAAGTAAAGTAATTTGAGGGGCCCTGGGACTATTCAAAATATCTTCCTTATACAACTGTTATGTATATCTGCAATTCTACTCCCTTCCTTTGAATAAAGGGATTATTAACTGTTAAAAGGCAGAAATCCTTAGAAAGGAAGGCGCCATCTCTCATCCAGAAGACTATAACTGCCTCCTAACAGCTCAACCTGTGTCCATTTTTGCCTCTTTATATGTTTTCATCAGAATGATTTAATAAAATGTAAACGTGAAGTCTCCCCACCACCCACCCTAATTAAAACAATTTATCATCTCCCCATTGCTCTGAAGATAAAGACCACAATGTAAATACCATGAGGGATGCGAAAGGATGAGGAAAGGTGAAGAAATGAAGCAGTAAAGGCCCATGCACCCGCTCTCTGGTTTTACTGAATCTGGGCCCTTCAGTTCAATCATTTTCTTTGCATTTGCCATTTTGAATCATATTAGCACAGCAAGTGACTCCAAATGCAGGGATGCTTACATGAATACTGTAAAAATAAAAAGTCTTCAAGGTATTCTATGATGGCTCTAACATTCTGACAGAGAAAAATTAGATGGCAGAAAGACAGCTGTGAGATCCTGGGGCTCAAGGTCTAATTTCCAGCATATTATATGGTCAAACAAAAATTCTCTTTGCAATAACAAAGTCTAATCATTTCCCTTGCCTGCATGCTATTTTTCTATTGCATCATGCGTGTGGGAACATAGTGACCCATAGGAAAGTTCCCAACACATCCTGACTTCACCCAGGTGATGAAGCTAAAATGTTGTAAGAAAAATAAATAACTAGAGCTTTAAAAAATATTCTTAACACTTTCTTGGTTTCTGGTAGAAGCTGAAGCAGAGTGTTAAAAAATTACCCGGATAATTAGTGCTCTATTCCTACCAACACCATGCACCAAGAGTCTCTTTAATTATTTCTAGATATATATTCTTATTTTTAAAAATTAAAAAATCTTTTTAGTTAATAGTTTTTATTTTTAAAGAGGAAGTTTAGATTCACAGAAAAGTTGAGCAGAAAGTTCAGAGAGTTCCTATACACCCTCTCTAGTCCCTGCACACTGTTTTCCCTATCACTAATGCTTTGTGTTAGTGTAGCACATTTGTTACAATTGATGAACCAATATTGATACGTTAGTATTGATTAAAGTCCATAGTTTGCATTAAGGTACACTCGACCTTGTACAGTTCTATGGGTTTTGACAAATGCATAATTTTATGTATCCACCATTACAGTATCACACAGAACAGTTTCACAGCTCTAAAATTCCCAGTGTTCCTCCTGTTCATCCTTCCCCTCCCTTCCTCCTAAACAAGTGTGACATCCACCGATCTTTTTACTGTTTCTTCAGTTTTGTCTTTTTTTCAGAATGTCATTTAGTTCAGTCAGTCTAAAGAACTTCTTTTATTGGGGTTGGGCACGGTGGCTTGTGCCTGTAAATCCTAGCACTCTGGGAGGCTGAGGTGCGAGGATCGCTTGAGGTCAGGAATTCGAGACCAGCCTGAGCAAGAGCGAGACCCTGTCTCTATAAAAAATAGAAAAAATTAGCCGGACATGGTGGCACGTGCCTGTAATCCCAGCTACTTGGGAGGCTGAGGCAGGAGGATCGCTTGAGTCCAGGAGTTTGAGGTTGCTGTGAGCTAGGTTGGTGCCACGGCACTCTAGCCCAGGCAACAGAGAAAGACTGTCTCAAAAAAAAGAAAAAAAAAAAAAAAAGAACTTCTTTTATCATTTTACTGGTGACTAGTTCCCTCACTTTTTGTTTATTTGAAAAAAACGTTTTTCGTTCATGTGTGAAGGATAATTTCACTGGATACCAAATTATAAATTGGTGAGCTTTTATTTTTTCTTTCAATACTTTAAATATTTTACTCTACTCTCTTCTTGCTTACATGTTTTCTGAAGAGATGTCTGATGTAATTCTTATTCTTATTCCTGGGTAGGTAGTGTGTTTTCTTTCTCTGGCTTCTTTCAAGATTTTTTTTCTTCTTTGATTTTCTGCAGTTTGAATACAACATGCTTTAAGTGTAGGCTTTTTCATATTTTTCCTGTTTTGTGTTCTCCAGGCTTCTTGTATCTGTGGTTTGGTGTATATCATAAATTTTGGAAAATTCTTAGCCATTATTTCTTCAAAAATTTCTTTTATCCCTTCTTTTTTCTCCTGGTATTTCTATTTCTAGATATTTTAAGGTAAAGTTGTTTAAGGATCAGAATTAATAGTAATTTGGATAAACTATTTTTGTTTTGCTCTCTCTTCTTCCTACCTTTTCTCCCTTTTGTTATTCCTTTCTGTATAAAGATGTAATATTTTTATTTACTTCATTTTTCTTTAAAATAAAATTATACAATACTGTTTGGGATGAGCAGTTGGTTAAATGGAGAAACTATTAGGCTTGTGGTTGAGAGACTTGGAATGGGCCGATGATATGCAGTGAGGAGATAGGCATGAAATGCGACAGATTATCTGTGAAATTAGAGTTTCAGATTAGATTAGGCTGAATCTTTACTGGCTGGAAGTGATTAGAAAGTTATGAGCTCTGCCCCGTATGTTAGATGTTCTCTAAAAGACAGATAATGGGGGAATTCCGTATTTATTCTCTATCAGTTTGAGGCAGATCAATATTGGGTATAATAAAATCAGAAGAAAAGGATCTTGAGATGAAAAGCACAAATAGGAATAAAGGGGGATAGTACATAATGATAAAAGGAAATATCCACTAACTAAAAATAAATATCATAAACACATGTGCAGCCAAAATCGCATCACGTGATAAAAAATATCTACTCCAAACTTTAGTAAGTGTTTTATTTAAAAAAGAAACTTTAGAAGCATTTCCATTAAAGTCAGTGTGCTAGCTGTTCTCTGTTTGCTCCTACGGATCCAGTCTTTGCCTTCCTCTACTTGGGTCTGAGCCCAGGAACCTGACCCGTGGCGTTTACACCAGTGCTTCCCTTGCCCACTGGTTTTCCAGCTGCCGGCAGACAATGGAGAACCTGGGATCTGAGAGGGGAAAGACAAGACTTAAGTCAGAGTATTTATTGCCCTGGTTTTTTTCATGCAAAGTCATGCAGGCTGGCTCTGTCCGTTAATGTAGGTCATTACGCTCCTCAAGGTGACCTGCTTTACATGACAAATTTTTTTTGACGTTTATCAATTCATCTATTCATGAACATATGGATATGTTCTACCTCAGTACTTTTCTTATTTATATTAATTAAAAGGTAGTTCATTTTCTGAAAAATTGTAGCACAAAAGTATATGTAAGAAAATTATATATACACACATAATTTTATAAAAATGTGAAAATTCTATAGACGTATATATTTAATTTGTTTTACAACTTGATTATTTGATGCAAATCATATACATCATTTTATGTAAATAAACAGAGATTGATATTATAATGATTTAACAGCTGCATGGCATTCTAAAATGTGAACTGCTGTAATTTATATAATCATTTTTTAAATTGAGGAGCATTTAGGTGGTGTCTAATTTAATTAATGCCAACATGGATATTCTTATGTGTGTGTATATATACATCCTTCCATACTTTTTAAAAGATAGAGTTGGAATTGTGGAGTCAAAGTATAGGTTATTTATAAATTTGCTAGCTATTGCAAAGTTGCCTTACTGAAATATACCAAAATTAGAGTACAATAGTACCTATTTCCCCATATTCTTATAAGCAATGGCTACCAAAAATCTTTTAGAAAAATTTTCAGTTGATTATGTTGTAAATGACATTTTTAGCATGCTTTAGTAAACATTTGTGTGCTTACTAATAAGTGTGATTAACTTCTCTTAAATTTATAACTTATTTTAATTTGACTGTGAACTGCCTAATTATATACTTTGCTAATTTACTAAATCTAGTTGTCTTTTTCTTGCTTTGTAAGAGCTCCTTATTTAACAGATATTAATCTTTTGTATATTTCAGGTGTAAATATTTTCATCTAGACTTTCATTTGTCTTTTAGGTTTATTTATAATGATACTTATTATCAGCTTTATTTATAATTATCTCATCATCAGAAGTTGTTAATCATTTTTGTTGTCTGATATGTACATATCTTCTTTTAAATTTCTGGCATTATACATTGCTTAAGAAGGCCAGCTTCACTCCAAGTTCATTAACATATACTCTTAATTTCTCTCTAATGTTTTCATAGTTTTGTCTTCTACTTGTATTACTTATTCAACCTGGATTTTTTGTATACTGCATGAAGTATTGAGGCATACTATTTTTCTTCCCATGAACTTGTGACAAACTTTCCCTAAAGATATTAAATACCATTTTTATCACAAACTAAATTTCAATATGTTTTTTGTCTATTTCTAGACTTTTTAGTTGGTTTCACTGATTTTTTTTTTTTGCTTATTCCATTTCTGTGTCATACTGTTTTAATTTTTATAGTTTAAAAGTACATTTTTATACCTGATATCATAAGCTCTCCCTTCTGTATTGAACTTTGAAATTTTTCCCTAGGTATTCTTACACATTTACTTGTCCTAATAAACTGTAGTTTATCTAGTTTACCAAATGTATCAAGTTTTGTCTTCACATCTCAGATAAAATTCTATTGAGATTTTAATTAGAATGCCACTGAATTCGTAGATTTATTTGGGGGAGAAGTGACAACTTTAAAATACTGACATTTCTCATCCAGGGCCATAGTATATCCCTATTTATTCAGGTCTTTTTTACATCTGTTGGGTAGGTTTATAATTTTTGAAAGAACAAAGTGATGTATGTGATGGTATAAAACTAGAAGATTAAGGTTGCCCAAATGCTTGTCTGCTGATCGCCCCTTCTTTCTTAAAGTTTGTAAGGGAACTATGTCAGCAAGAATTAGAGCAAATGCAAATGCAGATACCAGTTAAGTATTAGCTGGGTCAATGCAAGGCACTCCTCCTGCAGGAGCTGTGATAAAGCTGGGCAGACGTATGGTTTTTCTATCTTTTGAGCCTGAAAACACATTTATTTAACTTTTGACATATATTTACCGAGCATTTTTCTAGGCATGAGGGATATAGCAGATTAAGAAAAGGCGAACAGAAAAGCCTATCCTCATGGAGCTTACATTCTAGTAGGACTGACACTTAAGCTGTCTCCCTTGTTCATCAGTGATGTATAGGAAGCCAAAGCAATGATATCTTACCCAACGTGACATATGGAATAAAAGACAGAAACTAAAAAGGTTTTAACCCACTATGGCCTTGCCCACTAGTAGTCATGAGCTGGCCAATGCACACACACACATAAACACATTTAATAGCACATATACATATATATATATATATATATAGTATAATTGGAATGTATATCCCATTTACTGAATGTTTGTTATAGTCTAGGCATCCTACTAAGTACTTTGCATATATTATATAATTTAATCGTCAGAGAGAAATTATCTTCCTATTGTAGATGAAGAAACTGAGACTCAGAGAGATGGAACATTTGGAAAAGCTTACATTGTCAGTACAACATGGACTCTCAAAGCATGATGTAGGCTGATAAAAAACAAAACAGGGACTTAAACTCACTCTAGTTTCAAATGTAATGTTCTTTTTTTCCCTGTCACTCTGCCTCTAATTAATCATCATTATTTTGCAAGCTTTTATTGAATGTCACTGCTGTTTTTATAATGTGTCAGGTACTGGAGACAAAAATGATGAGTAAAATGGTCTCTGTCCTTGGGGAGCTGTCACACTGATGAGAGTGATATACAAACACAGATTAGAATGTGGTCTGTTAAGCACAATGATAGGTTCATGCACAGAATGCCTCCTGGAGGATCCCAGAATTAGGGAAACAAGCTTCCTTCTTGCTCACCTCCTCTCCTTTATTTTGGCCATTAGTTTGTGAAAATGCACAAACATTTGGGAGGGGATTGAGACCATTGTCAGGTAGCAAACATGAGAGTGACAGTATTTTAGTTACTTTAGCCAGTGGAACAAAGTAAAAGAGAATTTTCTGAATTAAACAATGATGAATCTATAACCAGTGCCAGGCCTGGCAAGTGACTCAGTTAATATTTATTGAGTGCTTACTACATGCCAGGAACTGTTCTTGGTGCTTGGGACTCATGAGTGAACTCAACAAAGATTCTTGTTCTTTTGCAATTTACATTTAGATGGGTAGAGAGAAAAAGAAAATAAACAATAAAAACAAATAAATAATATAGCATGTCATAAAGTGATAAGAACTATACGAAAAATAAAAGAGAAAAGAACAAAAGAAAAAGCAGAACAGGCAAGGAGGACAACAGGTGCTGGAAGAGGAGTGTTAGGTGGCTTGCAATTTTTAAGAGGATGGCTATTGAAAAGGTGACATTTGAACCAATCCTTAATGGAGGTGAGAGAGTTGGCTAAGCAGGATATCTGAGAGGAAAAGCATTCCAGGGAAAGGGAACAGCCAGGGCAAAAGTCCTTAACCAGGAACATGACTGGATGTGTTAGAGGAACAGCAGTAAGGCCAATGTTGTCAGTGTGGAGCACGAAAAGGGAGAGTCATTGGAGAGTCACACATTATGGCGACAAGGAGTCAGACAGTTTAAAGTCTTTTAGGCCATCTGAAGGACCTTGGTTTTTATTCTGAATTAAATGGGCAGATAATTCAATGCGACCTGAAGGAAGACCAAGACCAATAATTCAGGTAAGAGATTAGGGTAGGTTGGCCCAGGTGATAGCAGTGGTGGTGATGAGAAGTGCTCAGATCCTGGATATATTTTGGAGGTGAAGCCAACAGGATTTCCTGATTGATTGAAAGTGTCACGTAAAAGAATGAGAATAGATAAGAATGACTCCTTGGTTTTTGGCTTTAGACACTGGAAGAATAGTGTTCTATCAACAGATTTGAGGATGGTTGAAAGTAGAACAAATCTGGGGAGAAGAGGCATTGAGCTTGAAATGTCTATTAGCCACCCATAAAGAGATGCTGAATAGGTGCTTGCATATATGAGTCTGGTGTTCAGGAAAGGGGTCAGGGTTTGAAATGTGTGTTTGGGCGTTGACAGCATGTGGATGGTATTTAAAGAAATGAGACTAGACTGGGTCACCCAGAAATAACTGGGTTTAAGTTATGGCCAAATCTATCTGAATAAATTGAATAAGACGAGACCAAAACATTTGAGCTATTTCATTTACCATAACCATGTAGGCATAGAATAGAACTTGGGGAAAAAAACTTTCTCACTATTGACAAAGTTCTCCTATGAATTTTCACAAATAGCCCCAGTACTTAGATATATATTAAAAAAAACCACTTATTTTACTAGGTTAAAATATGGTGTTAATGAATCTAACATCTGGTCCTCATATAGTCCAGTTTGTTTCCTTTATTAGGGGGCATTTTTGCTCATGTGGAGTAAAATATTGTTGTAACACCGTAGACTGTATCTGCCTTTCTGATCAGCTTTATAAATGTGTGCTATTGCTTACAAGGAGGAAGGATAAAATTGTTTCCGTGGTAACTCACAAATAGTCTTGCCTAAGGAGAAACTTGTTTATTAATAGGACCACTTTTATAAAGCCAACTGGAGAATTGAAATAATTTTAATCATGATTACTAAGTTATTCAAATATTTCTTAGATAAAAAGTAGTGTGAAGCCAGAATTATTTAGATAATTCTGTGTGCATGCCTATACTCTACCCTTTTAAAGCCAAAGATTGTCTACTTTTTACTCTGTGTAATCTAAAGCAGTATATCCATATCTTAAAAAGGATAAAATATTTATAAATTGCTTTTTCTGAGTTTTTCATTTTCCAATATAAATATTTCATCGGAAAATATATTTTCTGATAATTTGTGAAACGATGTGAGTAGAACAGAGGCTCTTAAATGTTTCCACAGTGCCTACAAAGGTGGTAGGGTTCTTCCCATCTTTCACGTTAGGCTTTTTTTAAAAGTTCAAGATTCGTTAGATATTTTACAACTCCTTGCTTAGACATAACTCAACTTTCCTCTACAAATACTTTGTTTTGCCAGTTATTATTTCTCCTCTAAAATAAAATCATGACTTATTGCAGTTTATCACTAGTGGGAGAGGAAGGATTTGTCTTCCCACGTCTTCACGTTTCCACAGCAAAGGGGTCCTCTGTTCCCCATGCCTTGATGAGGAGGTATAAGAATGAGACCTTCTGCTTCCTCTCCTCCTCGCTCTACTGCCCCCTCCCCCTGGGAGAGGAATAGCTAGTCCGACTGTTCAGGCATTGGCATTCACTGGGCCACATATAAGTAAGTGGGGTTTCTAGCTGTTTCAAAAGCTCAAAGCAGGTTCCCCTCTGTCTTTCGAACTGCTGACCTCCATGGAGTAGTAAGAAAGGAGCTGGTGGTTGCCAGATGATCCACTCCTGTGTGTGTGTCTATCAGCTAGAAGCTTAGAGGCAGAGAGGAACGGCAGGGTTTAGGCACCAAATCCTACCATAAAGGTGGAGCTTCTTCTAGATTATAAATTTCAGGAAGCGATCTGGATGGATTATTTTTGTTCATTGTTTTTTCTCCTTGATTATAAGCGACAACCCATGAACCACAATATTCTGTTGAAATGCTAGGGAAATTTGTGAAGGCTTTGATCTCATCGCCCAATGAAGGCTTTGACCAAAAGAGAAGAATAATAGAGTTTTTGATGTAACAGAATGATATGACATTCCCTTTAATATTGGGAGATGATCTAATAAATATCTGACATGACATCCGAGTAAGTAAAACATCTGACTAAGTCCTTGGAAAATATGCCTTTTTCTATTGATTATTTGCCTACATTTGGTTTGTGACTAAATGAATAACAAAATAATTTTTAATTGTGTAATTTTTCAGAACTATTTAACAAAACTTCATTTTTGTTTATTTTATTTCTGCTTATTGACATCCTACTCACCTGATTAATGTCACTGCAGAAGTTAAAATTGTTCACTAGCTCCACATATCTTTTAGAATAAAACGAAAACTTTTTAATTTAGGCACTCTTGGCCCTCTGTGAACAGATTCCTGCATATTTTTCTCACATCCGGCTACAAGGAATACTTAAAATCCAGCTTCAGAAAACATCATCTGCCTCAGAAGTAAGCTTTTTCCATGTTCTTCATCATATTTACTTGCTCAACCCATTTTTCCCCCAAGTCTTAATTATCCGGGATGCTGTGTCTTTGTAACTGAGCGTGGCATCTATTTCTTGCCCTCCTATTATTTTTTAGAGACAGGTTTAGACTTCTTTCTTTGGCTCATAAGCTTGCCCTCTCTACTTGAGTCTACTTGACTGAGTATGTGACTTGTGGCTTTCTCTTGTTTTTGGCATGTCCCACAATCCTCTCCACAGGAACCCCCCCATGCCTACCTCATACCTGCCTCTGCCTCCTTGCAAACGAATGGGATCAGGTGCTTGGTAAGCATGAAAGTTAAAAAGTGAGTTTTTTGGAAGATCTGAATGGCTGATGACATCACCCTCTGCACTATATAGGAAAACCAGTCAAAGAGAATAGATATTTGGGTCCTTTTCCCAGGCTGTCTCTATTTTGGACAGAGCTGGGATACACAGAACAAACTTCTACTCGTTAACCCTTTTTACTACCCACCCCCATTGACCACCTCTCTGATGTTAGCACCTTCAGTTCTTATCACACAAGAAACAATACAATTGATGAGGCTATAATTTAGATGTGATAATATAGATCCCATCCTGAGATCATACACAGGTTACTTTAATTGGAATATAGAATATGGGTTTCCTGGAAAATTTTTTTTTTCAGACAGTGTTGCTCTGTCACCCAGGCTGGAGTGCAGTAGTGTCATTATAGCTCATTGCAACCTGCAACTCCTGGGGTCAACGATCCTCTTGCCTAAGCCCCCCAAATAGCTGGGACTACAGGTGCACACCATGACGCCTGGCTAATTATTCTATTTTTTAGTAGAGACGGGGTCTCACTCTTGCTCAGGCTGGTCTCGAATCCTGAGCTTAAGAGATCCTCCCACCTCAGCCTCCCAGAGTGCTAGGATTACAGACGTGAGCTACCATGCCTGGACTTCCTGAAAGTTTTGAATCATCCATTTATGGATTACTTCTGCAGATAGCTTTTTTTTAGTCATTTTATTCCAAAGAACTGACTGTATAGTAAGCTTTAGGGATTCTTATTATCTTAGGTTCCTACTACCCAGTCACGCTAGAATGCTTCTTAGAATTAATATTTATCATCCTTGTGATTGGGTAGTACTGCAGCTAGAGAGTAGTGAGAATGAACATACTACTACTATTTAATATAAAAGTAGACAAAAATAAAAGAGTAGCTTGGTTTGAGGGATATACTCAACAGGTGGACTAGCTGCAGCAGCTTCAGATAGTTTTGTGGCTTTAAGTAAAACTGCCAACATGTGTTCTCAGCTTATTCTCTCCAACTGCTCCTACCTTGGCTCCATCCTGTAACTGTTCATAAATAAATGTTGTGTAATGGCGCTGGTATGTGTCTGGGGACTCTAAGACATTATTTCTTACATACTCATCATATTTCATTGTGGACTTTGGTTTTTAGAAGAGCAGTGACCCCAAAGAAGTAGCTCCCCAAAGAAGCTCCGATTATTCCGGACTTGGCAAAGGTCTTGGCAAGAGCGCAGTGCGCGGATGCAGAGGTGAGCTAACAGAGTTAACCGACGTGCGGCTGTGCAGCTGGTGCGGGAGAGTGGTGGGGACGCAGACTGAAACCTGTGGATGGAGCAAGGTGGTCAACACTAGGAGGAAGGGCTCGAAGCTAAAAAGTGAAAGCAGTAAATAAGGACGTGTCTTTTCCAGCAGCACTGACTTTCTGGAGCTTAGCAAATCATGCTGAATAAAAAACCAAAATAAAGTTTATAGAAATGCCCCAAATACAAAGGAGCCAAACTGATTTTCCAGTCACAAACAAGTGAATTTGAGCCAGTTGGCTTAGATGTCAAGCAGTTCCCTGTAACTCTAATGAACTGTTTCTCTTTCCCAACTCTAAAAAGAGATCTAGTAGTTTTTCTAAAAAAGGCAGGACAAGGAGGAAAAGAAATGTTAAAATACTATTCACTAAGTGATTGATTATTAATTTTGTCCCCGAACTTCAGTCTAAGAAGACAGGATGTTGGAATTTCCCCATCTCGACTTCTCCCAGGTTCATGGATCACCTTTTTGGAGAGTTAGGATGGGATTCGGAGAAGGATGCTTTATTTTTTAGTTGCTTTCCCCTCCCCATCTATAACCTCTTTAAGAGTGATTGTGAAAAATAAAGAAAAGTTTATTTAATCTTAGAACTATGTTTAAACTTTGTATGACGTTATCTGATCATGCCAGAGAGACTAAATAAAGGCCAAATGCTTACCAGCCTCATTACTAAACAGAGCGACACACTACTAGGCTCTCTTTTCCTGGCTAAGACTAACGCGGTTTCACCCAGCACCTAACACGTTGTCTTTGGCACATATGCGGGAGCCTGAAATCTGAGCATAATTGGCTCTCAGTCTGGGAGCCTCATTTTCTTGGCTCTATCCCATAGGCACCCCACTCTCATCCACTGCCCCTCCATCACTTCTACCAAACTTCCCATCATCTCTCCGCATAGTAGAGTTTCTGTAAATTCACACTTTCCATCCTAACAGCCAGGATATACAAATACTTTCCAATTGACACCAATCTTAGAAATATTTTTTTTAAAGAACTGGATGGAAGGAGTAAAAGTTGCAAAGACTGAAGCTTAAGACTTTTAGGATTTAAATGGGATAAAGATAATTTTTCTTCCCAACTGGTGCAACTATCACTACCCTGGTAGTGGGTGGCTTTTTGATATGACCTATTTGCACACACTGGAAATCATATAGTACCTGACATTATCAGAAGCTTCCTTTTGTTGGGAAAATGTCAGAACCTGGTGTGAAATACTTGGATATGTGAAATGGTATCAGGGATTTCCTGGAAAGCTCCATAGTTAAAGCCAAGATTAAACATGTTTTCCATTTGTTTTCCATATCCAGTTATTGGTAGGTCAAAATGCTCATGAGAACATTTTCATTGAAAATAGCTATGTAATCTAGGACCTACATTATATTTAAGGCTGGATCAAATATATTTTGGGCTCTTATATTTTGGCTTAAACTCCTGCTTAGAAATCTGAAAAGTGTACCTTTCTGTTGTACTTTTCCCGGGAACAATGGATGGTATTGTAGAAAGAGATCAACTTGAAGGAAAGCAAAAGTCAACAAATATCATGAGCTATGCAGTAGGTAGAACCCACAATGTCTCATGGGATCTGTAAGTTCCCGAACTGCTGGGTGATCCACAGGAAGTATTCTCTCTTCTGTCAACTACAGTCGCTAGAGGACAAATTCTTGCATTTCGAAACTGATCAGATCACTGGTTTATCCTTAAACCAGTTTATCCTTAAACCAGTTCTCATATTTAACCCCTTTTGATGGAGTTCCTCTGCTGTGAGGTTTCCTACTGGAATTTCAGATGATGTCAGCTCTACTCCTTATCTTTCTCAGAGTTCTACTAATGGGTGAATCTGGTGGATTCTCCCAAGCAGCATAAACTGTCACGAGGATGTAATAACTCTCCCTGGACACTGGGAAGCTTAGTAGTGAAATCTCCCCTTTTCCTCTAGTTGTTAGCAATTCTCATTTTCTGTCTTTTTTGGCATGTTGCCTACCTTCAAAGTAGACTTAATATCCTCTTTATATCTTGTTCCCTGAAGATGGTTTTCCATCCTCTAAGGGACATTGCCTTGGTCTCCAGGTTACTTGTGTAACTGGCCCATATCTTCTTTTTCTTTTCTTATTTAATTTTTGGAGATAATATTTATCCAGCCCAGTAAATGTGAGGTTTTGGAAGCCCATAAAACTTTGGCCAACACTATACTAAAGATTTCCCAATCTATTTCTCCAATGTAAACCTTTCCCTGAACTCCAGATTCATATACTTAGTGTGGCAGATGCTGTCAATGCCTCACTCCTATCCTCTCGACATTCATCCTCTACATGCTGAAAGCTACTTACACCAAACGCTTCTCCACCTGTGTGCTTTTTTCGTGTTGCAGGAGAATGTTTGTCTTAAATGCAAGGCAAGCTAGCAGAGCTGGGAGTTAATGGCTCCAGAAGCAGCTTTCAAATAATAATGGTAGAGATTTGGCGAATAGTAACCCCAGTGTCTAATCCCAAGTTTGTGGTAACTCTAAGGTAAATGGTATATTGTCTTCTAGAGTTACCAGTGATGCTAAATTTTAATTTTCTTGCCTACAGTGGTAACTGGCTTGACAAACCACATTTTGTATTCTTCCTTCCTTTCTCTATCTTACATTCTCACTAACCTTCTGGTGTTTCCCAGGACCACCTTCAAATTGAACTACTTGTATTTGAATTGTTGTCTGAATCTATTTATGAGATAACCCAAAGTAATGTATTTATTAATAGAAAACTGCATGACTTTACTTTGTGGCTGTTTCACTCACAGATACCTTAAGAATAATTTGTTAAAACAAGCCTTATCTTCTACTTTCATCCATTCTTCTATCTCTATGCTCAATTCTCTACCTACCAAGCCACCCAGGCCCAAATTCTCACAATTCAAAGACAATTTGTCACAAATGTCATCAATTCTGTCCTTGGACTATTTTTCAAATCTATGCCTTCCTCTTCATCCCCATGACTGCTATTCCATTTCAGGTTCTTACCTTTTCTTACCTGTGCGCTTACATAATCACGTTCTCTCTGCCTCCAGTTTCGATTTTGGAAATGAAAAATAGAAGAATTTAGAATGACCTCCAGGCATGTGGTGGTTTTGAGAAAGGCATTACAGAATAGGGAGAGGGTTTAGAAGAAAAGATGTTGAAATTATTTCCATATATGTTGAATTTGAAGAGTCTGTAAGCCACTAAAGTGGAAATAGCTAGTAGTTGAGCAAATAATCAGCCAGAAGATCATGGAAGTGGTCTTGTTTAGGAAATTTATACATACATTTGAAGCCATGAAAATGTAGGAAAATACGCAGAGTGAAAAAAAGAAAAGAACTAAAAGCAGAATCTGAGGAATACTAAATTTTAGAGGTAACCGAAGAATAAGATCTAGCACAGGAAACTAAGAAAGAATAATATGAAAAATATGATGAAAACCATGAGAGAGGAAGAAGGTCAAGATGTTATGAAAGCCTAGAAGAGCTAGAAAATTTTACTAAGTGTGAATGTCTCAGTGAAAACTTCCCAAACCACTCTATTTAAAATAGGATACCCCCGACTACCCAGAAGTTCTCATGCCCCTTCTCTGTTTTATTTTTTCCAAAGTACTTTTTAACCATCAAATATCTATATATTGTTACTTCTTTATCTTATGTATTTTTCTCTATCTCAATAGAATATGGGCAGAGAGGTGTTTTTTTTTCTGTTTTATTATTCTCCGTGTCTAAGGTATTTTCTGACAAGTAGTGACATTCAATAAATATTTGTGGAATGAATGAAAATGAGAGAGTTTTCATTCTGTTAGGTGTCATAAAGTGTTTGGTTAAGATAAATTCATAAAAGCAATGGTGGTTTTGTGATTAACAGGACATTAGTGATATTTGCCAGAGTGGTTGTGGCTGACACATGAACACAGTGAGTTGAAAAGAAAAGTTTGGA
>CAUYRB010091866.1:0-20428 GCA_963574695.1 Propithecus perrieri
TGTCTAGAAGAGTATTTCCAACATCTTCCTCTAGAATTCTAATAGTTTCACTCCTTAGGTTTAAATCTGTTACCCAGCGTGAGTTGATTTTTGTGAGAGGTGGAAGGTGTGGATCCTGGTTCAGTCTTCTACATGTGGCTATCCAGTTATCCCAGCACCATTTATTGAATAAGGATTCTTTTCCCCAGTGTATGTTTTAAAATCATCTTTTAGTTTGGAACACAGATCACTGTACATTGATTGCTGTCCCCAAGATTGTGCCACCACACATGCATGCTATTTCATGCATAGGGAAAGAAAACAGGCTTTAAAAAAAGGGAAAGTATAGGCCCTATTTCTGTAAATAATACTTTAATTTTAAAAAATGAGAAGAATCTTTTGGTCTCTTAATTTCATATTTTGCGTCTCTTACTATTCGTGATGTTTATGGCTGAGAACTCTGATTTCATCACGAAAAGGTGCCTAGTCGGGATCATTGCATACAATAATAGTGAGCCAGTGGCTTCCTTTTCCTTATGCATTTCCTGCTTATCCTTCTCTTCTTTTACCATGTGGTTTAATGCACAGTGCTTATTGTTAAATTTACTTATTTTCCTTTTTTACCATGTGGCTTTTTAGCTCATGTGTTTGCAAGGAATAACTTTAAGGGTTGTTTTGTTTTATTGTACAAGTTGGGATGGATAGGGGAGTAGTGAGAAGAGGAGTAAATGCTTCTTTGTTAAAATGTGCAGATGACCAGCATCCTTGGGATGTAACAATTTGTCTGTTTATGAGGAAAGAATCTTTGGATTGTGTACATTATTATGAAAGGTTTCTTGACTTATTGCTCATTAAGCAAACCTACATTGTCAAGACTGAACTGTAGCACATTTATTCTTACTAGTATGAGTCAAGTGTATCTTTATGTGTGCAGCTTTAATAAGTTGAATATTCTTTGAGTATCTTTTCATTCATTTCATTGGTTTTTAAAGTTTGTAGAAATGGTCCTTTTCTTTAAAAACAAAAACATGTAACTCTAAGTATGGAATATTTTGAATTGCCCCTCTGTTCTTCTGAGAAAACTTTGAGGTACAAAAGAGGAGAACAATACATGAAATAATAGCTATCTCTGTTCCAGTTTTCCAGGGCTATTTTCACACACAAATCATTTCCTGCCACTAGAAAGTGTTATCGGCATTTACTTAAAATTATTTTTCCTTTACTCTTTAAATAAAAATTTCATGACCCTAAAAATTAAATAATAAAAGAACCCAAATCTTTCAATCACCATTCATTTCCACATTGGCCTGCTTAATGATCCTGCAATGAGCCTCGCCAATTCTCTCTGGACTCTGCAGCCATCTTTCCAGGGAGACCTTTCCTGAGCTCTTAATCTTAGATTGCAACGCGTCCCATCTGCCTTCCTGCTTGATCCTTCCTGTTAGCACTCATCACAGTCTAACCTAACACGTGTTACACATACCTGTTTGTTGTCTGTCTGAGCCCTCAGCAAATAAGCCCTCTGAGGAGAGTTTGTCAGTTTTGCTCCATTCTATCTCCTGATGACTTCATCGGTACCTGGCTGACACACTGTAAGCGAGTGCTCACAAGATACCGTTTGAATGAACGACTCCATGTTACTCGGTAGTTTTGTCCTTCATTTGAGGGAAAATGACAACGTCTGTCATTTTCTTGAAAAGTACAAACTCTGATTCAATAGACCACAACAGGGTGTTTTTGTTTTTTAAAGCTTAAAGATGTGGTACTGCGGTGCCAGGTTTTCTGTTTTTTCTATTTCAATCTCAGGAAACCTTGTGTGCCCTCATTTCTTTAAAGGATTATGCAGTTGAGGCCATTATTACGCAGCTCTGATGACTGCCAGAAGACTGAGAACGATATGAACGGGAAGGTCATTCAGAGATACTACCTGTGCCCTTGATTTCTGCTGCAGAGGCTGCACCTCTGAAAGTGCCTCTTTCTTAGAATCGGTCATTGCCCCAGGAAAATCAATGAAACTGCTGTTACATCTGTTTAAAATGTATATTTCTTTGCACATGGAAACTTTTTTGAAAAATAGAGTAATTGGCTTCTGTCTTTTCTCACCAAAGCATTGCTAAAAATAAACACATATTTCTTCTTATCTTCCATTACATAAATCTTTCCATGCAAAAATTCCATTAACTTAAACACAGATAATCTTTTTCTTGCTAAGTTGAAGAAAAATTGTAAAAAAGCAAGGCAGTGAACCAATCATGTAATTCACACTTAAAGTAACACAAAGATTTATCATTTGAAATCTACAGGAGGATAACTTTTCTACGAGATCATGTTCTGCCATGTCTACAGAGGGTAAATGGAATCACCTCCATCCATTCTGGAGAGAACTACCCTGGGGTTGATAAAGAAACACTTACATAGGATTTGAAAGCATTTCTAATTATAATGCATATGGTTAAGCTTATCACCTCACACCATTTTATATGTAAGACAGTAAATCAAAGCTATGACTAGGAATTACAATATTAAAAAATGTCTTTTTCCCAAAACCTGTCATCATAGTTTTCCTGATATTTGTGGAATGGTCTTAAGGAGAAATACTAAAGTTAAAACATGCTTGTCAGAATTTCAGAGGTACAATTTACAAATATCAAAGCATTTTTAATCCCACTTGCCACTAAATTCAGTAGCACGGGAACTTCTTTTTAAAAACGCAGCAAATTCCTTGTTCTACATAATGTCACAATGATGTGCTTAGTATTTCTTGTAAGCATTAACATGCAATTTCCCAATGACTGGAAGTAAATTAGTGTCCACTTTGTATCCTCTAGAGCTTGTTGTATGTGACACTTTGACACTTGCATCCGCAGCTTTTACGCTTGCTGCACGTATATCTACATACATATTAATACTATTGTTAACGTCTACATTGCCAGATACAGCACACACACTACTGATCTTCTAGGGGAAATATTGCCATTGGATGAAATTTTATACTTTCTGGTGCTAAAATGTGAAAACAATGCAACCCAATATGTTTCCCATCCTTTGCCTTCTTGGTCAAAAACCATACAGCCAAATTTATTGCTTGAGTATGGTAATCTACTCAACGCAGATGTCTTAGAGTAGTTATTCCAATTTTCCTCAGGAAACTTTGTTATATTTATTTTTAAGTGATTTATATCATAGCATAGTTCGTAGTCTGCTTCAAATTCTTTCAGAATGTCAAATAATCAGATGTGAACACTAAAAGTAAGTTCGTATTGCCATTATGAATAAACATGCACTTACCTTTAACTCCAACAGCAAATACAATTTGGATTATTTATATTCGTTAGAATAGTAGACAGAACATCCTGAATATATACCTTGTAGGAATATATTTTCATTATATTCCTACTTTCAGTGGCTAAACATTCAGAATGCCTTTTCATCTTTAGCTCTTCATTAGAAGGTTTTTGATCTTCAGGGTCAGTTGGCCTAATGTTTTACAGCATGTGAATGATTTCATATGTTTCCACTGGAACCCTTTTTTTTTTTTTTGGTAAATTCACTTATTTAAAAAAATAACAATGGCATATAGGTAGAATAATCTGCTTAGTGACAGATGACCATAAACCTACATCTTTGCTGAGTTTAATAATACTATTCTTGTTTCACCATGTCAACCTGTCACTCTGGTTTGACACATTATGAAATCATCAGCATGAAGTTTTCATTTTTGGTCCCAGCCAAAATGGATTTCTTTGTAAACTCTACGATTTCCCATGAATGCATGAATTTTGAAACTACTGAGCACCGTCGGCAGTTCCCTACTCTATGGATTAATGGGAAAATATTTGGGGTTTTCTAGCTCTGACCGAAGGCTGGGTGAAATCAATTATTTAAGCACTATAAAGCAAGGGCTTGGGTCTCAGACAACAATTACAAAGCAGACTCACTTTAACACCCAGAACAACCATCTGGATCTTGTTGACTCCTTACCATGGCAAAAGGGTGAATGAAATATAATTCCTGTCTGCTGATGCCATGGAGATTCCTTCAATCTAAGAGCAGCTGGAGCTCCCATTACACACACATACACACACGCACACGCACACACATGCGTGCTTCCCCATAGTTGTACAGATGTTAAATATAATGAATTTCTACAGATTTTATTAAAGCAATAAGAAAAGCAATTGATTTTTTCCTACTGTATCTGAAATGGTCTTCAGGATCTCAAACGTTCAATTTGTACAAAGTAATAAATGTCAGTGCTTTAAAAAGGAAAATATTATGCTTCTTACTGCGCTCTAGAAATAGTCAAATGCAATGGAAAAATTTATTGAAGACTTGATGTGACTTTTATAGAAAGTCTGATTTTTAAATGTTTAGAAGAGATATGCTTTCCAATGCCTGTATGTTTAGCTCTTGCAGTACCAAATGTTTCACATTGTAATTATGTATTAATGGACATTAGGCTGCTAAACACTTCTGAAACAAAGAAAATCAATGCATGCTTTTAAAATGGTATTAGAGAAAATGAGAGGCAACTAGGGGAGGAAACCTTAGAGGAAGAGGGAAGTTTTCATAAACAATCGTGTTTAGATCTCTAATGTGGAAGATTAGGGCAAGCTTAGTGGCTTTGAAATCTAATAATCACATAAAGCTCCCCTCAAAGCAGTTGCAGCTTTTGGTGCCAGTTTTTCCTGTATAGATCAACCTGAAGTAATATATCAAGATCAAGGTACATTTCAAAGAGAAATTCTTTAAAAACAAATCTTGGTCACTGCTGATTAATCACTCAAAATCATAAATCTTGTGTGGTGAGTTAACAGTGACCAGACATAGTCACTGAAGTGAAAATGTTTTTTTTCCTCCCTTTGTACAGTAGGCAGTGATCAACATGAGGTTTTAAAATCAGCCCGGTCCCAACAGAGCGTCTTCTGATGTCTGTGGTTTAGACTAGAGCACTGAACTTCAAACTTTTATTCACTTACCCAAAGGAATTTAGTAAAACCAGGGAATACTTCACACATTTAGTTGACCATTTTAGAGGTTCATCATAAATTTAAGTGTTGCAACTTTTAAAAATTCTAGTATATTGTAAATGATCGCAACTAAATTAAAACTTTACTTATTTTTTGAAGCTTGTCTTCTGGAATTTAAATGCTACAGTAACTTGATAAGTACCATCATTTACTTTAAAAAATGTATTTATGTTTGTAGGTCCTCTACTGATCATCCTATCGTACTTCCATGCAATAAGAAAGCACGTACATATACATGTATAATGGAAATGTAATATTCTAAAATTCCCTGTGATTGCAAATCTCTGATAAAAGTTCTTTTCTAAATTGAGTTTTCGTTAAAGTTAAAATGGCATACCTTTGATAAAACTACTTAAATATATTAAAATTCTGAAAAATAGACAAATATAAAAGTAAAAATGTTGGTAGTATGTCTACTAATGAGATGGATGGGGTTTAAAAAAATTAGTTTATGTATCTAAACATGACTTGTTGCTAGACTTAAACAGTGTTCAAATACAATTCTAATTATATTCTCTTTTCTTTCCTTAAATACACATATTCAGAAACTTGTCATATAAATAAGCAGGTAAGGAATAGAAGATGTTTTCTTTTTTTTTTTTTTTTTTTGAGACAGGGTCTCACTGTGTTGCCCAGGCTAGAGTGCCGTGGCATCGTCCTAGCACACAGCAACCTCAAACTCCTGGGCTCAAGTGATCCTCTTGCCTCAGCCTCCCAAGTAGCTGGGACTACAGGCATGTGTCACCATGCCCGGCTACTTTTTTCTATGTATTTTTAGTTGTTCGATTAATTTCTTTGTATTTTTAGTAGAGACGGGGTCTTGCTCTTGCTCAGGCTGGTTTCGAACTCCTGAGCTCAAACAATCCGCCTGCCTCGGCCTCCCAGAGTGCTAGGATTACAGGCGTGAGCCACCGCGCCTGGCCAGAAGATGTTTTCTTATTAGAATGTGGCATGATTCTAGTTATTATGCCAAATCATATACATTATTCAAAATAATTTTGGTAATAGATCATTATGTTAGGCCTTTCAATTCTGTTCAAAGCGAGGAATTGGAAACTATCTGACCTACAAAAAGATATGTTACCAGTTATCATTCATTTTTTTTCTCAACACCAACATCAATATTTTTATATCTCTTTTTGGCTTACTAGAAGTTTTTCCACCCTGGATTAATGCACCATAGTAACTTTGTGATGGGTATGGGACTATTTTGAAAGGAAGATGGAAGAGATCTTGTACCTCAATCCAAAGTGTATTCCCATGAGCACCAGTTTAAGATAGTGTACACAGGGAAGTTTAAGAATATGAAAGTTGAAAGTCTAAAAGCTTGCCTGTACCTAGACTAGATGTATGCTTACCAAAATTTGAACATAGCTGACTTAGAGCATTTTAACTCACTATGAAGAATTTCTCTTCTTTAATTTAGGTTAGGTAATTGTGTGATCATAGTCAGAGTGTAGGTGGTTTTTATTTCTGTCATCAGTATGCCTAATGTTTTCTTGGGGAGGTAAGAGAAACTGGGGTGATAGCGACTTCTCCTGTTGGGATATTATGGTGCAATAAGAAGTGATATATCTCCCTATGTGTCTCATGTACATGTCTAAAATCTTTCACTGTCAGGATAGCATTATGTAAGAAATTTTAAAAAATGAATTAATTTCTAGAGGAATAAATAAAATTTATTCAAGGATTTATGTGTTATTCCAAGTATACATAGAGGAGGTACTAGAAAATATTTAACTTTAAATTTGCCAGTTGATTAGTATAAATTCTGTATGTGAAAAATCCAAGTAAATGAAACCCATTTATCTTTATTGTGCTCTTTATTTTGGCCATATGTCCTTTTAATATGCATATTCTAGATTAAATAACTTTTTTAAACCTTTATTCCCATTCAGAAATCTATCTATGTCTTTGTATTTGGTTGCTAAACATTTTCCATCTCTTTGAAGTTTTTGAGCATGTTCGTAATGAGAAGCATGTTATTTTTGTGCTATGATTGGCTGTTTCCCTTTCCATTGACATGTTCTTTCTACTGATGTTTAATGTTTTGTTTTCTTGTGCATTTTTTGGCTGCCATGGCATATGGAAATACTAATAGAAAGCTGGAGTTTGAATTGTTACAGCTTTGAAGCCATTCTTCAATGTTTCTTAATTTATTTATGCACGTTTGTCAATAGCATTGGGACTTTATTTACAGACAGATAGACTCACATAGTAAGAATAAAATTTCCAGTATGTCTCAAGCCATGTCTTTACTGAAATAAAAATTATGTATTTATTAGTTATATATTCTTAAAGACTGGTAGCTGAAATCTTTTGTTTCCTTGCCCCTGAGTCCTTAACGTCATAAATGATTAATAGTCGAATCTCCTTAAGATTATGAACTTCAGTTTTCATTTTTTTAATTTCTTTGTTAACACTCAAGTCCTACTTCTGGGTTCCTGCTGGGTCAAAAAGACTTTACTGTTTTTAGATGTTTGCTATTTTTACTTATATTTGGCCAGATAGGACCTGCTCCTAGGCACTCCTTGCTTTATTTCGTGTACCATGGTATCCATTTCTTTACTATTTCTTTACAGTGGCTCCCTGTGTATTCCTGGGATTGCATCTTCCACCTGCCCAGCTTCCCATTAAGCACTCATAGATTTCTCTTGCTTCTTAGTATCTGCTTTACCCAAATATCATATATTATTTCTGTTTGTAGTTAGTCAGATAAGTAATAGCTCAGAATTTGTGAAAAGAACAGGAAGTAAAATACATACATGCATGCATGCATAAAAGCTTTTGATCTAGAGATAGCAGAATATGTAATAACTAGATCTCCTGAAAGAGACACATACAAAGAACTCCAGAGATTCAAAGGCAGGTGGCATCTGGTTGGGTATTACAGTGTCTTTAATTTCACTTTAAAACACTTCAGCATAGATAGTGTTGTATTATGTTTTTCTTATTTAGGTGAAGTTAGAGGTGTTATTGTATTCCGAATGCTAATCGAAACTCCAGGTGTGTCAGCTAGAGTTCCAATGACAAAGCCCATGTTCCAGTTACTACACGTACTCTTGTCTTTATCTTGATCAACAACACATCAGGCTTCTCTAATCATCCTAACTGTCAGAAATGGTTTTCATTTTTGAATTAGATGTTTCCTGATTACCACAGTAATGTTAAAATGGGCTCTTATTAGTGAAATTAAGGTATTAAAACTATGTGGATGAGTTTGTTTCTAAAACACGCTCACTCTTTTGAGAATGGTATGTAAGGATCCAGCAAGGCTTGTAGACTTTATCCTTAGGATGATCTAGCTCAGTGGTTTATAATCTTTTTGGACTCAGAACCCATTTATGGTATTAAAATTTATTTATACCCCCCAAAAAACATATATTATGAAATTAAAAATAAGGAGTTAATGAAATATTTATTAGGTAACTTTAAAATAGTGATAAGGAACTTATTACTTGTTAAACACATTTATGAAAAATACTTTTACTCTTAAAAAAAAAGTAGGAAGAGTGGACTGATTTTACATTTTTGAAAATCTCTTTAGTGTCTGGATTAACTGAAGATAGCTGGATTCTCCTGTGATTCTGCTTGCAACCTGTCGAGATATGGTATTTGGTTGAAACATATGAAGAAAATCCAAACTCATACTTCATCTGACTTATCTAGCTGGAAGAAAAAGTGGTTTAATATCCTTTGCAGATAATTTGGATATTTTTTGGTATTAGATTACAATATAACAAGTGGTATTTTATTGAGGGTTAGTTACAATGTGGAATCTGAAACTGTACCTATGAACATTTTGTATTCTTTTCTATTGAAATCCATTGGTCTATCTTGCATTTTGAATGGATCTTGTATCCATGCATCATTTGGTAACATCACGCAGTGGTCATTAGGAAATATTGGTTCACTGACTTACACAGATCTCCCAAATGTGAACACATTCCATTATACAATATAAGTAAAATCACAGTCATTAATACTGCCACCAATCTCATCAGAAAAATTTTAAATATTGGGATATTGCCAATATGGTGAAGAAGACGAGGTTTCCAAAATTCTAAATTTTGCTTTAAAGTTCAACTTTTATCACTATCAGTTCCTATCTTTGAAGTAACAGACTAACTTCATTCATTTTTGAGAAGATGCCTGCAAAATACCCAAGATTGAATAACCATATTTTAGCATTCAGTTCTTTCAAGTAAATATTTCATGATAAAAAAATCTATTTCAGTTCTAGCTCAATTACACAAATGCTTTTTCTTGAGACAACTATTGTACTTCAGTATGCTGCATAAATGCTTTATACAAATTTTCTATTTTGCACTCATAATATTAAACACATGTATTCAGGGGCCTAGATTTAATAACATTTATATATTTTATTGCTTTCTCAATGATGTATTTAAATAAAACTCCCCCCCCATGTGCCATGGTGAATGCAGTAGCAGTGACAAACACAGGACTTCCAGCACAGTTTGATACTGTCTTGATTTGTGTCAAGGCTCCAATAGTTTTACCACCGCTGCTTTTGCATCATTAGTGTAAGAGTTGAAACAACGAAAGAAAGCAAATAATATCTTAGCATTATTACAGAATAGTTTTGACCGTACGGATTCTCCAAAAGACCCTCAGGGGTCACATTTTAAGAACTCTTATCCTAGCTAAATTTTTAAAACATCATTGTGTCCAACCAGCAACCATAGAAGGTTCAGGTTGCCCTTTGCAGGCATTAAGGTAACCACAATCTTGCTTTGGGAATCCTGTTCCTATTAAAGTGAAAGATTTCCTGCCTGGTGGTGGCTGACCTCTAGGAAGACAGAAAGCTGGACTTCATTGAGCTTACAGAATTGTGAATGCTTCATACTCATTTGCTAAAAGTTGGTGACTGCAATGCAATTTCTACCAAAAACAGCCTAAGGAGTTCTGCCTGACAAATCTGGGTAAAGTCAGTTTACAACATTTAAGAAATGAGAAAATGCACATGAAAAAGAAAGTGTTTACCATCTGGATTCTTCAATTCAGTTTCTCATTAACAACAGAAACTACCACCTGGAGTTGTCAAGAATAAAAGAACTGTTTCAGGTAGAAAGTGCTTATTTCAATGCTTGGCACATGCTGAGCCCTCCCTGGTGCTGGCTACTACTTTTACCACTATCACTATTATCACTTTTATTAGGTGAAGCTTGGAGGGAATTTGGACTGGTCAATGGTATTTTTTTAGATGGTGTGAGAGCCACATAGGGAAAGTCATAGGAAGTATTTGAGGAAGCAGAAAATAATTCAGTTAGGTTGGAACCTGGAAATGCCCCAAAGAAGAATGATAGGAGGTAAAGATGGAGAATTTGGCTACAGAGGATTTTGTAAGTTAGGATAAGGCTTTAGAATTAAATTTTACAGATGTAGGTAATTGGGAGGCCTTCAAAGGCTTTTGAATGATACGATTGACCTCTGCTTTATTAGATTAACCTGGTGGCAGGATGCCTCTTGGATTTCGTAGAGGTAACTGGAGATAGACACAGCACCTGGACCCATGGAATGTACCTTGCCATTTTGACACAATTGTCTATCAGATTTCAATTTTAAAAATAAAGTGTGAGCCAAAGTTTTAAAAGAGTAAGCCTCAAATTAAGGAATGTCGTCACTGAAAAATGAATAATGTGGTTGGAACTTCTTTGGGTCAGAGTTAGGTTTGAGCCAAAAACAAAGGGGAGGCAAACATTGCCAAATTGTTACTTATATTTGGTACCTACATAAACTTTTTAAACTTCTATCTTATCATACTGGAAAAGCTATACTATTTGGTCACAAAATTATTTTTCAAGCTTGACAGATATAAGAGTTGGGAAGAAATTCCTTTTGTATCATGATATCCGTATAGTTTCCTGATATCTAGAACAAAGAGTTAGATTACATTAAAATAAAATGATAAATTTGCTTTCCCCTATAAGTGAAAGGAATTACTTTTACTTATAGGAATTTAGCTACTACTTCCTAACCATTTATTGTCTGGACTCTGAAAATATAGTAATAGTGAAATTTCAATGTGTTGCTATGAAGATGTAGCAAAATCATAATATAAAAATAGCCATGTAGCCTTAGTCAGTCTTACTTGGTGAAAAAAATCAAAATGAATAAACCCTAAACTCATTAATTCACCATCATGATCCCCAGAGCCTCCCTTTCTAGATAATGTCTCTCAGCGAGGAAGAGTGGTGGAAATGATCAAGTGGCACGTTCATACTTTCTAGCCACGGGAGAAGAGACCACGTAATTATATCTACCTGTTTGTCTTTCTCTAACATTTGTATTTAAATATCCGTTTGTGTGCATCATGTGTGGCTGAAAACATTGCTATTTTCCAGTTCAAATATGGCTAACACGAATAGAGTGACCATGGAGTAGAAAAAGCACCCTAAATGTGACTGAGTGATTAGGTTTGGTTTTCTAGCATGGAAAAAGAATGTACTTCCCAGGGGGCCGTATGCGTTGGCACCACCCAGCTGTTTAAAGAATTTGCTTGATGAAAGCAAAAACCAAGGGAAAACAAGGAGAAACAGGTGGTGTGTCAACAGCGAAGTTTCAGTGTGACATCTGCAGGTTGCTCTGTGGATCTGGGATCAGACCGATTCACTTCACAAAAGCCCTCCTTGGGATGTAAAGTCTTCTAAAACTAAATGAGAGCTGAAAGAATTAAAAGAACCTTAAAAATAAAAAAAAAAAAAGAGGGAAAGAAGGCATATCAAGTCATCCAAAAACTTTAGAAAGGATTTTTCTGTTCATATACATGCATTTTATATCTATGTATCCAATATACATATTACTGTTCTTTTTGGTATAATATTAAAATTGCAGAATACTGTATGTTTCATTATATACATAATAATAATAAAAACAACCCCTCCCCCAAAATACCTTTGAGAACTTCTCTTGTCTTTTATTGTCATCTCACACCAAACCAGTAGGGTGTGCTCATAACTCAACATTGTCCTTGGGACAGCCCACCCTGACCGTGTTTTTACTAAAAGTAAACAAAAATAGCACACATTTATAAGAGACAAAATGCCTGATTTGTACTTTGCTCTTGCAGTTGGTTTCATGGCTCATTAAGATGACATGTTATGATATACTTCCCTAGCTTTAGTTCCTCTGCTGAAGTGTTGATCAATGTCTTCGCCAATGAAATGAAATGAAATGTTGATCAATGTCTTCTGCTGAGTTATCTCTCAAGCTAGGTGCAGTTATCAAAGCTCTCTATCTTGTCTCCTGAGTCTCTCTTTTGGACAGCTGGCATTCTTCAGAATTGGATGCAGGAATCTTTCTGGTAAACAAATACTTATATAGAAAGATGAGAAACTAAATTATGCTGCTAAATCGTGTCTACAGTTTCATCCCATAGTGCCTAAATGAACAATGCAGAAGTCATCTAATAACCTATTTCATTGCTTTCAGCTTTTTAAATGCAAACCTCATTTCTCTTTCTGGAAAGTGAAAAAACACAGTTTTGCAAAAATTGACTCAGAGAAGAAGTAAGAAACAAAAATTAAGTATGAATACGAAGAGTTCTTTCCAGGATAAAAATAGACAGCAGAACATTGCACTGGCTTTCCCTTTGACTTGCTTTGTAATTTGTGGAGGTAGAACACACTCAGTGTCTTTCATTGGCTCTACGTGTAAAAACTTGGCTGTAGGATGCAGACAAAATGGATAGTATGAGCTCATCTGTCTCCAAACAGTGTTTGGTTAATGAACTGTGTAGACAATGATTGTTTAATCGTACCTGGAACAGCTGAAAATGACGAAGCTTAAAAATCTCAAAGCATATCCAAATTTGGATTGACCAATACTATATTTACCCATATTGCTATGCAAGGTCAAAGGTGATTATTTGACATTTAGGATAGAATATGCCTGGATAATCTAAGACATCCTAGGAGTCTCATCCATGTGAATCTTCATTTGGAGTGTTAATATACTTTTTTAACAATGTGGAAAACAAAGCACACAGAACAAAGTTACATCAGGGCGGAGGCTTTATACTTGTTGAAACTTTTATTTTAAAACAAATTTACTGCATTTGGAAAGTGTAGTAGTGATATTCCCTGCGTGCTCTTCCTTTCCCCACCTTCCTGGCAGTAAATAGGGGCCATGTCGCTGGTTCTGGACAATGGACCATGAGCAGAAATGACGAGTCAGTTCTGGGCCAGGACAGTTTTACTTTGCCTCTTTCAATGTAACTGATCTTAAAGGCTTCATGTTCCAGATGGCTGAATATTACGTGTATCAGGACTATCCAACACATGTCAGACTTTACTGAGTGAGAAATAAACCTGTGTGTGTTAAGTTTTGAGATTTTGGGGTCTATGTATAGCAAGCATCAAGAATCCTGATTAAAATGAGGTTACTAGCTGTTTTATAAATATATAAAATATACTTTATACAATTTTTTGTAAATGAAAAGGTTTAATTCATTTTTACTTATTTATTTTTGATTAGATAATACATTAATAGAGTGCTTAATTTAAAAGTGTGGTGGGATATAGAGTGAAAAATCTTTGTTCCATTTCTTTACCCCAATCACCCTCCCCTCCCTGGGGACAGCAAATGTTAACAGTTTCTCATATACATTTCCGTAGATATTCCTCTTATACATACACAACTTTATAAATATGTTCTTTTATTTTACGCAAATGAAAGCATACATTATTTTTATTTTGCTTTTGATTTTAGAGGCACTCTTTGTATATTGAGGGAATTTACCTTTTGTCTGTGATATGTATCGCACATGGTTTTCTCACTTTGTTATTTATCTTTTGCCAAATGCTTTCTAATAAAAATTATTTCATCTTAGTTGAACACAGGTATCAAACTTGGAAGATCTCTTTGAGATGATATTTTAAAATTCTCACTTGCTTTCTTCTTTAACTTTTGCAGTTTCATTTTCTTACATTTAAAACACTGATACACTTGAGGTGAGTTTTGAAGCATGGGTTCAGCTTTGATTTTTTCCTGACAGCTACCTAGGTGTCTCAATTCTGTTAAATACTTTCCTCCCTGATTTGAAATGCAACCTTTATCACATCTACTTTTCCATATGTTCTTGGATCTATTTCGAGGCCTGCTAGTCTATGACAGTGAAGTGTCTCCCAATTTGTGTGTCAGCATCATTTAGTCTTCAGTTCATGCTAGAATGGACTCTATGCTCCTCACTGCAGTGAGATTTCTCTTGTCCAAAGATGCTCACTCTAATTGACATTTAACCCACCATGGAGGTCCTGGCCGTGTATGGCAGGCTAGGAGAATGAGATGAGATCTATAAAGGAATAGAAGGTGGTATGGAAAGGGGGGAGGTCTCTCAGAATCATTGTGCTTTTTACTAGCAAGCCAATGGGCTATGACCTGAATTAGTCATTTCTTCTTTTTTTTATACCTTGGGTTACAGAAGTTAGACTATATAGATCACTGGGCAGGTGGGCACATTGGAGGGGTGCCTATACCTTTCTAAACCTTTGCCTTCTGGTAATTTGGAGTAATCTGTTGATAACCCCAACTCTCTCAATTTAGGATTGGAAAGTGTCTGGTTACCCAATTTTTTTTTTTTCTTTTTGCTCAGAATGACTCATTTAAAAAAAAATGAATAAAGATTTCACACAGATTATAGTAATATATATATATATATATATATATATATATATTTGTTGTTCAAAGTTCTTAGAGACTGGTTAAAGCAGTGTAAAAATATAGAAAACATAGTCCTATAGTTTTTTTGGTATGATTTACAAATCTCATTCAATATTTTTAATATCTAAAGTGTGAGAAAGTCTTTGAGAAGAGTAGATAATTTTGAATAAGAGTATAAACAAGCTAGAAAACATTTTCAAAATAAAACCTAAATTCCTAAAAGGAAACTCAAAGAAACATTATTTTTCTTCATCGTTTCTATCAAATTTAGAAGTTTCTTTAGGAAAGTGCACTGAAGAGTTTGACTGTACAATTTTAGATTTTTAAAAATGAAGTTATTCTGAATCAGCTCGAAGTCCAGACAGTAATCTTAGTTTCCTTGTAAACAGGTCACTAATCATCCCTCACTTAATCAGAATTCATTTAGCTCACCGATCTATGGTCAGATATTTAGGCTAGGCTCGGCGGGGCTACTCTTCTGATCTTGAGTGGCCTTATGGATGGGTCTGGTGTACGCTGGCTTTCCAGCTAACACAACAGAGGCAGCTGAACCACGTATTTCCCATCCTCCAGCAGGCGACCTGGACATATTCTTATGGTGGTGTCCAAGAGAAAGAATGAGAACCAAACCCAGATGGGAAAGTGCTTTCCCAAAATTTCAGTGGCTAAAGCAAATCGCATGGCTGAGCCCTGTGTGAAGGTAGAGGGGGAGGCTAGGCGAGCTATAGAGCTTCCTGCCAAAAAGCATAGAAATGGAGATGAGTGAAGAACTGGGGCCATTCATACAATCAACTGATCACAGTAAGAAATATCAATGTTCAAGGAAGAGATGCTAATTAATGATTAATTAATTATAATTAATAATTCATGCTAAAATGATATAGGAGTGGGAAAGAGGAGGAAAGAAAGCATCATGGACTGGGAGTAGAGAAAGATTTTTTTTTTTTCTTTTTGTGTGGGGAGGGAGCGTGGATGAGAAAGAAACCTGTGAGGAAAGTGGAATGGAAACAAAGGGCACTTTAATGGGTGTTTCTAAAGACTTTTTATTTGCAGTCACTTTAATGTCATCCAAGAGGTCATAGAATGAAATTCCTCTTTAATCACTTTTGGCTTTGAGCTTAATTTGTATGTGTCACAGCTGCATGACTAAACTGCATTGATCTCCAGATTCGTAAGTGTTTGTTGCAGACACTGTGGCTGGCATGCCCCTTTTACATTTTTAACTGATACGTTATTTTGGTCTCTAACTGCAGTGTCATCTGGGAAGCTGAATACCTCTTTACGTGTGCTCATTATTAAGTATTGTCTTTAAGCTACAAACCCATCCTTGTATACTTTGTGATATTGGGGCTGAAATTCTGCAGGCCATAGTTTTCCTTTGCTGGTTGACTCCCTGTTAGGTTGTGCCAACAGGGGGCACTAAAGGGAGTCTGGAGGAAGAAGGGACATGCACCTTTCTAATTGCTCATTGTAATAATGGCCCTTTATCTCAGCATTTGGCTTGAGTAACAGCAGTTGGTACCAGTTTCCAATTTTTTTCTATACTCCAAGAACCAGCTGGCTGATGTTCCCTGCAAAGAAGTCTGAGTCCCAGTTCTACAGGATGTTCTTTTGCACTCTTGAGGCATTGGCACTGGCAGTAAACTTTTGTTTTAGGCTTGAACCAATATTTGACTTAAAGCAATTTAATTAACCTCAAGGGGCCTTAATTAAAGAGATTCTAAGGTTGCTATCACTTCTAGTATCATCACAATACATTTGTCTATGCAATGCACCCACCCCCACTCACAAAACTTACTAAAAAGTGGAAAAATTTGAAGTGTTTAATTTAGGAACCATTTCTAGACAACTCATCTAATAGACTTCTTAGATTAGCTAAATTATCAGGTTGCTAATAAGTATGACACTTTAATAGAAAGTAAGTATAAAAGTAAGATAGCCAAAGTGTAACAAAGCACATTTGTTTGGAGTAAAGAGAGCTTGCCTATGTGAGAATACATTGGAACATTAAAAAGAACATGTGACAGAACACAAATTTTGATGAACACCAAAGTTGATTACTCCTTACAACTGCAAATAAGTCTTTTCTGTTTCTGATTCAAAAAGTTTGCAAGAGTTTAATTTTAACTTGTAAGTTTTTAGACTTGTATTTCACTAGTTAACTATAAATCCTTTCTTATTGTTTGTCTTCTTTTTGTATAATCCTCTGAAAAATTGTACTTATAATTGCAAGTATTTACAGTAATGTTTCTTGGTGGTGTATGATCCTTATTAAAGTGGCTACTGCTAAATTTGGTATTTATATTAAACCATGAATTGTTTTCCTAGTGCTTATGCATAGCCCCTTTCCCTAGCAATTAACATAAATTTCTGGTGAACAAAGGAGCTTATGGAAATGGAAAAAGCAAAATGCATATTTGCTGGCCTTTCTAGAATGGCATGGGGATGTGGAGGGAAAGGAATGTGACTTTGCTTTTTCTTTGACTTATTAATGATTTTGTGTTGTCTATGTGCCTGGAGACTGTAATAGCAGACACATTTTTATAAGAAGCAAAATAACATGCTTTATATTGGCAAAGCTATCATGCATCTCATGGGCTTTCTGCTATATTTTTTATTAGAAAGTTTCCACAGAGATTTTATTTAAAAATCAGGGATAGATTACCACATCAGTTTTCAAACATTCAAAAATATTTGGGAAAAAAACAATATAATTATAATAGAAACAGCATTTTTTAGGACTGGAAAAACCTTAATTATTAGTAGTCTAGTGATTTTTTTTTCTTTGTGGAAGTAATTTCGTGTGTGTGTGTGTGTGTGTGTGTGTGTGTGTGTGTGTTTTAGAGTCAGGATCTTGCTTGTGAAAGTAATTTTTGAAATAATATATTGAATCTATAGAAAAGGTATAATTAAAGTTCTAGAATTTGCTTATTGCTTGTTGAGTATAGCAAGATTTGTGTGCTTTATATAAAATGCCTCAAATGTAAAAAACGAAATTTAGTGATTAATAGTCCTATACAACTTATAATCATTAACTTTAGGAAACATAACGAAGTCATTGAAACACTTAAATTTAACAATCACAAAGGACTCTAAAAAGCATAATGAATGCATTACAATGCTCTTGATTTGTTTCCCTTTCCCAGAAAATCTATTGCCCTTCCATTCTTCTTCAAATCAGTTAACATCTCCATCAATACCCCAATTTCTTTGCCTTGATCTTAGAGTCATCCTATTGCCTCTCTTACTATTCTTGCACACACCCAATGTATTTTGAACTTTTTTATGAACTACCTCCAAATATATCGCACATCTGATTACTTTTCCCCATCTTCTCATCTATTACTCTGTTTATCACTTTGATTTTGTCTGATGTTTCCTTACAGTGAAATTCAGCTCATGCATTTTGGACAGGAATATTAGAGAAATGATTCTGTTTCCTTCTAGATGAGGCATCAAGTGATATGCAATTTGTTTTTCTTATTTGTCTTATTACTGAACATGTTAACTCTGATCATTTGATTAAAGTGCTTTCTTCTAGGCTTCTCCTTTGTAAATTTACTAATTCTTAGTTGTAATTAATACATTTATGGGGGGGTGCTTTGTGACTGTGTAAATATTCAGTTCCTCATTAAATTTTTACTCACTGGTTTTAGTATCCATTGATATTTATTGAATGAATGAAATATTACTGTGATTAGTAATCATATAATGCCAAATCATGATTATCTAGTTTCATAATTTCTTCTATATTTATTATTTTGTATTCTGCTCTAAGAGAAAGCTTTCTTATCTCACCCAGTTAAAAAATTAATTGATGGTTTAATTGATTCATTAATAAAGCATGGACATAAGAATTACTATTTTATTTATTACTATCATTATTTATTTTAACATTGAAATGGCATGAGGATGTGGCAGAAAGGAATACGGCTTGTTTTTCTTTTGGTATATTAATGACATCAGCTGTTTATGTATGTGAAAATAAACTTAATAGCAGACACATTTTTATAAGTTAGAGGATTGATACATTCATAAAAATAGTCTAGAGAATAAAGAATTTCACAAGATGATTGGAATATATAATTTCAATAGAAATTCTGTAACTAAAAATCGAATTAACTGATATTAAGATTTTAATGAATTTTTTTAAAAACAGGTTAGTCAAAAAAAGTGACAAGAACTAGATAATTAGAACAGCTGTCCCCAACATTTTGGCACCAGGACCAGTTTCATGGAAGACGATTTTTCCACCGACTTGGGAGGGGATGGTTTAAGGATGATTCAAGAACATTACATTTATTGTGCAGTTGAACCTCTCTGCTAATGATAATCTGTATTTGCAGCTGCTCCCCAGCACTAGCATCACCACCTCAGCTCCACCTCAGATCTTCAGGCATTAGAATCTCATAAGGAGTACAAACTAGATCCCTCTCATGCTTAGTTTACAGTAGGGTTTGTGCTCTAATGCTACTGCTGATCTGACAGGAGGTGGAGCTCAGTCTGTGATGTTAGTAATGGGGAGCATCTGCAAATACAGATGAAGCTTTGCTCATTCTCCTGCTGCTCACCTCCTGTGTAGTCTGGTTCCTAACAGTCACAGACCAGTACTTGTCCGTGGCCTGGGTGTTAGGGACCACAGAATTAGAAGACATGTCCATAGGGAATACTCAGAATGAAGAATAAGGGAAATTAAGAATTTGAAGACTGGGTCTTATGAAAAACAATACAGAGAGATGAAGGGAAAACTAATGAACTAGAAGATACTTTAAAAGAAAATGTATAAACTAAAGGCCAAATAGTCAGAAGAATAATTCAGAAAATAGCATTTTAGAAAGACATATGGGACATGATGAAAAGTTTATATATCTATATACTTATATATGCATATGTATAATTCTATCTCTATCTCTAGCTCTAGGTAACTAGAATACAAGGAAGAGGAGAAAGAGATGAGGGGTAGAAGCAACATTTAAAGAAATACTGACCAAGAAATTTTCAACTCTGAGAGAAAACATCAACCTATATATTTAAGTTGCACTTCAAAATCCAAACAGAGAAAGTACAAAGAAAATCAGGCCAAGGACTCATCAAACTGATGAAGCCCAAAAACAAATAGAACCTTTTAAAAGTAGATAGAGAAAAAGACAATAATATTACTTCAATAGAGAAAAAATAAAATCGACAGCTTACTTACAACAAAATGATAAAATCTAGAAGACAAATGATATGTTTAATTTGCTGAAATAAGAAAAAAACAATGCCACTCTAGAATTTTACTCTCAGCAACAATATTCTTCAAAATTAAAGGTGAATTCTATCTAATTCATACCATATACACAATGGAATATTATTCAGACAAAAAAAAAGAATGAAATCCTGCCATTTGCAACAAGGGTGGAACTGGAGAATGTTACGTTAAGTGAAGTAAGTCAGGCACAGAAAGACTAATATCATGTGTTCCCACTAATATGCAAACCACTAAAAAGTAAACATTGAACTAATAAAAATAAAGAGTAGAATGATCATTACCAGAGTCTGAGAAGGGTAGCGGGAAGAGTGGATAAAGCAGGAATGGCTAATGGGTAAAAAAATACAGTTAGATAGTAGGAATAAGTTCTCAGCTTAACAAAATAAGCATAGATGGGTCTTATCTTAAAACTATAAAAGCCATATATGACAAACTCACAGCCTAAATGGGGAAAAATTGAAAGCATTCCTGCTTAGAACTGGAA
>CAUYRB010091868.1:0-11050 GCA_963574695.1 Propithecus perrieri
GAGACAGGGCGCGAGCTCACACTGCAGTCAGGTATCAACACTAGGGGCAAGAGGGTCAGGTGGGAAAAACTTATTTACTTTAACAAACCAGACACCCTGCTCTCCAATTTTCACACATTCCTCATTTTAAGGACAGGAATTGAGAGCTCTCAAAGACAGGTAGAGAAAAGTGCTCTCCCAACAGCCGTGTTTCAGTCCAGATCCCTAACTGGTCTACTTTTGCTTCCATATCTTGGTAGATATAAATCACTCTGCTAGCAACACAGCTCACGAAAAAGCTAGGACACAGACAAAGATCTTGGGGACAGCTGTTCAAAGCCCAATACCCACAAGGCTTCTGGAAACAAATAAGGGAGGAAACAATGAAAGGAAAGAAGCAGGAAGGGAGGGAGGGAGGAACAACGTCTAAATCAGGAGTGGTCTCTGGGGAGGAGCTTCTGAAGTAAATGTTCCGACCAGCCAGGGGCTTTTGTGCAGATACTGAAAAGGTGATGTTGTGACCAAATCCCTCATCAGACTAAAGATTTGAGATTCATGACTATGGAACTGAGGAAAGAGAGAGAACAAAATGTCAGGTCAGTGAGGATATTCAGTGAATCTTCTCTCTGAGATCTCACTGCGGGCACCAGGACAGAGCAGGGCAAGGAATAGGAAGCTGATTTCTCAGCAAGAGAGAAGTTACAGTTTTTATCTGTCAAGAGTAGATGGAGGCTGGGCGCAGTGGCTCACGCCTGTAATCCTAGCACTCTGGGAGGCCGAGGCGGGTGGATCGTTTGAGCTCAGGAGTTCAAGACCAACCTGAGCAAGAGCGAGACCCCGTCTCTACTAAAAAAAAAAAAATACAAAAAAATTATCTGGACAACTAAATATATAGAAAAAATTAACCGGCCATGGTGGCGCATGCCTGTAGTCCCAGTTGCTCGGGAGGCTGAGGCAGGAGGATTGCTTGAGCCCAGGAGTTTGAGGTTGCTGTGAGCTGGGCTGACGCCACGGCACTCAACTCTAGCCTGGGCAACAGAGTGAGACTCTGTCTCAAAAAAAAAAAAAAAAAGTAGATGGATAATAATTATGGGTCCTAAAGATACCCAGAGATCTCTAAAACTTGGCTTCTTTAAGGGTTACCTTTTAGATGTATAAAATAAGGTCAGCCGTAGGTTCTGGAGCACTTGAGGCAAAGGACAGTATGGGAAAAACCAGAGGATGGATGTGGACTCTGGCATAAATCGTGTGGTTGGCTTATTTCTCTCCTCCTGTCTAAATTTTTAATCTCTCTGGCTTCCATTCAACCCTGTGTTCCCCCTACCCATGGTCTTGTTTTCCCTAGAAGTCTAGATAAGCTCCAAAAATAGAATGTCTTCCAAATTGTTGAGGAGGTATAGTTCTGTAAGTATCAGAGGTTCAGACACTTCCTAGAGAAAAGTCACTATCTGTCCGTGAGACTGACTCTCAGTCAATTCAAAATTAAGCTTAGGTGGAAGCTGGGCTGCATGTGCCTCTAGATCAGGGATAGTTTTCAGCACCTGGAAAAGTTTGTATTGTGTAATAGGCACTCAATACCTCCTGAGCTGGAAACAGGGTAGAGTTTTTCTTTCTAGATCCCATATAAGGACCCTCAAGGCCTTTCCAGGTGCTTGGGATTCACAGCTATATACTTAGGGTGAATCATACACTGGGTAGGGTGTCTTGATCACACTTCAATGATTTGAGAACCTGCTCAAATACAGGGATGCAAGACAGTCAAAAAATCAGTTTGTACGTGTAGACAAACCAACCAGTCAATGATTCTGAAAATGAACACAGATTATGTGCTAGACACTGTGCCAATAATTAGGTATCGAGAATGAAGCCATGGGAAGCCATATAGATAAAATAAATAGAAGAGTGAATTACAAGTTTGACCTATATAAAAAAGAGGGAAAAGAATCAAAGGTTAGAACATAAAAAGTGGAGAGAGGGATTAAGTGCTTGAGATAGAGGAGACTGCCAGGAAAAGTGAAGGAAAAGAGTCTGAGGGAAAGTGAGAGAATATTTGAGAGGTAAAAAGCTTGAATGGGCCCTCTCTGGGGTGTCTGCATGGAGGCCTCAGTTTACATGGCAGAATTTGAGACTTTGAGAATTAGCTTCTCACTAATAAAAACACAAGTCTACGCTAAGACTGTGACATTGGGAAAGGATGAGTGGCTGCAGGGATGAAGCAAAAGTCTTAGATTTTTTAACCCCTCCAGAACACATAGATAATCTCACAAACGACAAAAGCAGCTGAGTACATCAAATAAAAGCACTGTTTTTCTGTTTTTAGGATATGTTGTTTATCAGATTAAGAAAATTCCATCCTACTTTGCTAAAAGGGTTTTTTTGTTTTTGTTTTAATGAATGTATATTGAAGGCTTTTAAACATAGACTTTTTCCTGTATTTTTTCTAATGGTGAATAACATTGATTTTCAAATATTAATCTCAAGTTCCTAAAACAAGCCCAACTTGTTTTTCATGCACTATAGTATGAAACAGAAAAGAGAAAGAGACAGCAAGCTCGATTGTACTGTTGAATACTACAAAAATTTCACCCATGCCAAAGTCTTCCTAATCCATAGTAGATTAAAAAAAATACTCTGCCCTTGATTAATGGGTCACCTTGGACATTCATAACTAACATGAATCTATAAAATGGTGGAAATGGACTATTGTAAGGATCCTACAAAAAAAAATGAGGTGCATGTAATGCCCAGTGCAGAACTTGACCCATGATGAAAACTCAACAGTTATTTTTTCCATATATTTGCTTCTCAGCTTTATATTCCCTATCTGGTTCCCTCACTCCCATTTCTTCCTTTTTTTAAAAAAATTCATCTATTATGTATTTATTTAGTATCAATATAGCCCAATTACCTAGATTAATGTTTGTGTTATCATTTTGTCCCATAGCTTTATTGAGGTATATTTCAAATTTGATAAAAGAGTAGGTCTTAAGTATTCTCACTACAAAAAAAATTAAAAAGAAATCATGTGAGGTGGTGGATATATTAATTAGATTGATTGTGGTAATCATTTCACAATGTATACTTATGTCAAAACATCACACTGTCTACGTCAAATATGTAACATTTTTATTTGCTACTCTTGCTTTTTTAACTCTGTGTAAGTTGAGTATTTTCTTAAACTTTCACTAACAGGCAGGATTTAGCTATTGCTCCTTTTCTAACTTTTTGAAGACGGAATTGCTTTTCTCCCAACCTCCTCCAGTCCCAATGCTTTAGGCTCAACATCTTCTTAGGCTATGTCATAAGTTCCCACAATGATTCATTATTCTTTCCTCCTTCCCCTTTGCCACCCCCACATGTCACCTTTTATCTGCTGTTCAGAGAAACTCTAGTATAACATTTTCATTTACAATAAAAGACAGACCCCTCAGAAACTCATTATCATCTTATATTTGTTCTCCAGGCTTCTCAAGAAAATTGGATCATTTGACACATCTCAGAGTGAACAATACTGATGTATACTGCCGGCCAGAGAGCAAGGAGGCCCTTATCTGTAACAACAACCATCACAGAAGGTGGCCCCATTTCCTCTGGCTGAACCACCAACACACGATTTATTTTCAGAGGTTGGCTGTCTGCACCAGATGATACCTTAGAATTCTAATGAGTCACAGAGCCTTCCTACGTTTGTTAAATCTCATCAGACTCCATAGCTTTTATAAAAAAATTCTCTTTGAGCTTACCTAAATAACAATTTATTTTTTATCTTTGCATCTCTAAATGGGTGATATGCAATAGTAGTTTGTCTGGTACTGTTATCAAATAGTGTCCTCAAATGCTTATCATAAAATCTACCTTTTATTACTAATTTTTATCTATATTATGAAATTCTGAATGTTTTGAAGAGTGCATCAATAACCAGGGTTATGATGCTAGGTAACAGAGGTTTATGTGCTTTGGACACATATAAGTTCTATTTATGTCATTTTGTGTTCAAAAGTCTCTAGAGTTTCATCGATTGAATTTTCCCTTCAGACATACTGAATATAAGTCAATCCCTCAAATTAACTAAAGTGTAATTTATTTATTCATTTTTGTATATTATTTATTTCTTTGTTTTGCATAGGATGTTCATACTGGCTCGTCAAACAAAAATGCTTAGAACAATTTTTCTACTGATCTTTTAGGTCTTTCATACTCTGGGAAACCTTCACATCCACCCTCAATACCACCAGTCAAGGTGAAGAGTGCCAGGAAAAACACCCTGTAAATTCTAAGCCATTATAGCACTATTCAAATATAGCGAATTTTTCTTTTATTTTG
This sequence comes from Propithecus perrieri, assembly GCA_963574695.1. Lineage (NCBI taxonomy): Eukaryota > Metazoa > Chordata > Mammalia > Primates > Indriidae > Propithecus > Propithecus perrieri. The sequence continues at coordinate 4,303 of CAUYRB010091868.1, forward strand.
TCTTTATTTTCTGGGTTATATGATTTACAGGAACACCAACAAGGTCTATTCTGCATACATTGCTGTATCCCCAGTGTATTCTTTAATAAATTTGCATATAGTAAACCCTGAATAATATGTAGAGTTGGTATTTATATATGCTATTCTCTTACAGCTAAGAATCTCCCAAGAATGACTAAATTATCGTCCTTGCTATTGCTGGAAGTCAGGACTGGTGGACATCTTCTGAACAGGTAGCATTCTCAAGGGGAAACTTCCAAAAAATTAGCTTCTATTATATTAACTGAAGGGAATATTTTCCTCCTGGCAAAGCTAGTAATGTGGCTTAACACTACTGCTCCCTACTTCCTGCTTACTGGCTTCCCAGGCATGGAGAAGGCACATCACTGGATCTCCATCCCATTATTGGTGGCCTATATCTCCATACTTTTTGGCAATGGTACTCTTCTCTTTCTCATCAGGGATGACCATAACCTCCATGAGCCCATGTACTATTTCTTAGCTATGTTGGCTTCTACAGACCTTGGAGTAACATTGATTACAATGCCCACCGTGCTGGGTGTTCTGTGGTTAAATCACAGGGAGATTGGCCACAGGGCCTGCTTTTCTCAGGCTTATTTTATACATACTCTTTCTATTGTGGAGTCAGGTGTCTTGCTTGCCATGGCCTATGACCGTTTTATTGCCATCCGCAATCCCTTAAGATATACCTCCATCCTTACCGGCACCCAGGTAATAAAGATTGGGGTAGGGGTATTGACAAGGGCTGGTCTGTCAATTATGCCAATAATTATTCGCCTGCACTGGTTTCCCTATTGTCGATCCCATGTGCTCTCCCATGCTTTCTGTCTCCATCAAGATGTCATCAAGCTAGCCTGTGCTGACATCACCTTTAATCGTCTCTATCCAGTTGTGGTTGTATTTGCAATGGTACTGTTGGACTTTCTCATAATCTTTTTTTCCTACATTTTGATTCTCAAGACTGTCATGGGCATTGCTTCTGGAGAAGAAAAGGCCAAGGCCCTCAACACATGTGTCTCCCATATCTGCTGCATCCTGGTCTTCTATGTCACTGTAGTAGGTCTGACATTTATTCATAGATTTGGAAAGCATGCTCCTCATGTGGTCCATATCACGATGAGCTATATCTACTTCCTTTTCCCGCCTTTTATGAACCCTGTCATCTATAGCATTAAAACGAAGCAGATCCAGAATGGTATGCTGCACTTGCTCTCTCTGCCTTGCTCTAAAGCATGACTTTTACCCACTGCTCTCTGAGGAATAACTCAGGAAACCTAAACAAGTAGACAAATTTGTTGTGAAGAGCAGCTAGGAAAAGGCATTTCCATGGAAACCAACCAGTCCATCTGCTACATAGAATATCATCTTATCCTGCCCATTTATTGCTGATTTGTATATGATATAAAATATGTATAATATTAAGCACTTATCTCAAATGCCCAACTAATTTTAGCTGGTTTCTCCAGGTAACTCACACTGTTTGGTGAGCCTATGGCAACTGATATACATACGTATGTATGTATGTATATGTGTGTTTGTGTATGTACAAAGCCACATACATACATACATATGGTTATATGGCTTTTGGGTCTATGGTATGGGTCACCAGTATTTGAATCGAAGGCCATGGTTTTCCATATAGTCTGCATGTATTGGTAGTGATATACCTGGGAATAAGGCATTCTTGACCTCAGACATACATCCAGCTTTCTTGCTCATATGGAGCTCATTGCTGTTTCTGGAAAATTGCACTATGTGGAAGAAATGAGTCTTATCCAGTCCCCAATTCAAGATGGTAATGACTCTAGGGAAAGTATGTCTATGAGAAATCTGTCTAATTAGAATTTTGGTAAATATTTATTAAATAATAATATTGATGATAATAATTTAAAAATAGAGATATAATTCCTAATCCAAGTGAGCATTGTCTTGATGAGTTAGTCCCAGATACTGCTGAACAGAGATATGTATTTTCAGATAGTAAGCTGGTATTAATGGTCCACTTTGGAAATACATCATAGACAAGGCTAGATGGTTGTTCCCGGTATATGCAACATACCAGATTTGAGAAATCATTGGACATACGTGTGTGGTAGGAGAGGATGAAGGCAATGCTTGCGACTAGAAGAGAAAATGCTCTTTTCTGGCCCCAAAGGCCATAAAAGTTGATTTCTTTCAAAGTTGATTCTGTTCATAGTCTAAGCATGGGGGAGAGAAATAAATAAAATTTAAAGTGATCTATGTCTTTCTGTAGGTCCGTTGGCTCTTCTGTCCTATGTTCAGCTGACCCATGACTGACCCATGACTTGACCCATGACTCAAATAACAGGTTTTAAAGTGACTCAAAAATATACATTCTTATGAGCAGAATATAGGGCATGAAATGCTAGGAGTATACAAGGAGCCCCCCAGCGACTAGTCACTTCCTTCCTACGGATGTGCCCTGTCTCTGTCATACTGGCACTCAGAGTGGTCTATGGCTGCTGCACTACTCTTCATCACAGAAAAAAAGAGAATTTTAAGAAACTCCTGGGATTTATAAGTAACATGGAGAAAGCCAAAATGAGATCATATACTTACAGCACTTTTCAAGCTAGTTAATGACCTTTATCTGAACAGCCCAAAAGACTGTTTGTTTTTTGCTCAACTTGGCTGTGTGTTTGTCTGTGTTGTGTGTGAAATTTGTGTGCTTCTAGACTGTGTGCTCCAGAGATAAGAATAACGTAAGTCTTATTCCCTACTGCATTATGGAATCTGCACATAGATAATTTTTAATGAAATAAAGTTTTTGATTAAAATAAATAAATGAAATTTAAAGTGATCCATGTCTTTCTGTGTGTCTTTTTAGGTCTCTAATAGTGTTCCCTATAATGCCTTTCAAGACAGAGGCAACCTAAATTGTATTCTCCTCTAATACTCTCCAAAATATAACATCCCACCTCTTTACGTCAGGTTTTCCTTTCCTTGTCCTCTTAGAAATGAATTCAGGGGGATCTAAGCCACGTCAGGTCCAGTGATCCTGTGGTGTATCATACTAGCCTAATATAATGGGTATTAGGAGAATGATATCTTTTATAACGTCTGTAAGTGGATACATTAGATTGACAACCCCAAAAGTTTCTCTCTTCTGTTCTTGTTCTTCCTTATATTGAAGAGATGTGACTGACTCCTTTCTAACCCCAAACAAATGTCTCTATGCATGTAGGGCTGGGAGGGTTGAAACATGGAGGCTACCTGAGCCGTGAGACCACAGGCCCAAACTCTTAGCCCCTCCTGGACTTGGTGTCTTGTCTCTTGGGCACATGCCTTATGGTCTCCCAGCATTCCGCTCCCCAGGTTTGCAAATGCTGCCACCTCCCCTTGTAGTCCCTGGGATTTTGCTCATTTTTGTTGAATCCATTTGTTTTACTCAGTGCTTCTTTTTGGGTGATTTATATTGATGTGTTTTCAAGTTCAGTTATTTTTTCTTCTATGTTGTCCAATCTACTCTGGATCTTGTCCAATAATTATTTTATTTTATTTTATTTTATTTCTACTCTAGGATTCCCTTTTTTTTTCACAGTTTCAAAATATTTCCTGAAATTTATCATCTCATCTTAGAAGAAGGGATATATTGGGCAGAAAGGCAAACAAATGTTAGTTTAATGTCAGAGGGGAGCAAGTTTCAGTCAAACTTTTGAGAGATTATTTCTTGGCCAGGAAAGAACCTATCATTTAAAAAGAATTCCCTCTGAGTTACCCTTAGAATGTGAAGTGGAACTTGAGAGAGCCCATCAAACTCTGAAAAGCAAGATATATGGTCATCATCCAAAATTCTACTGGAAGCCACCTTGTGACATCTTTTTGCCCTATTGTCTTTTGGTGTGTACCATATAAATGGGTTACAAAAGGTCTTCTGATTCCTACTCCTGGTCTAGATGGTTGAAACAAGAATATATTCTTGATGTGCTGGAATTACAAGTAGGAGATGTGGACAGGCTAGAACACAAAGATGGTCTGGTTTGACCAGCTAAGGCTGGAAAGTTCCCAAGAGAGCTAACAGCTACCCAATGGTCGTTAATGACTAGTCCAAAGAAGGCCACTCTCCTGGCTTGCAAGCTTTGCCTTTGTACTCAGTATATCTGTACATGAGTTATATGACAAATACTATTTCTTTAGACTTTGAGGCTCACGAAAGGGGAGACCTTATTTTTCATTCACTGCTATATCCTAGAAAGTTATATAGTATTTAGCATATAGTAAGTGCTTAATAAATATTATTTGGATAAATGGATATTCTTGGGGCTCTCTGAAAGTTTCTATATCAATCTGCATGTCTCTGGATATATATGTGTAATCTGTTGAACTTCCCAAGTTTTAATAAAGAAGGACATTCATTTCTCAGCTTTAACATAGAGAGGAAGAGAGTGAGAGAGAGATAGAGATAGAACACACGAGTCAGGCGCACTCTCAAACATGAGAACTCAGGGTCACAGGTCTGCAGTGATGGTTGTCACCACGTGATAAGTTCCTGGAATCAGAGTCAATGTGCAGCTTCTAGCAGAGATCAGCTAAAGAAATTGGAACAGCAGGATCCTGGATAAAGGCAGGACCCCAATAAACAGCATACCCTTATTTTGGGATTATATTAGAAGCTAAGCCTCAAGAGTGGGAGGAAGGATAATATTAAGCCTGTGTTGGACAATTGTGTGATAAGATGTATTTACACAGAGACATTGTTACAACACAGTCCATTGTCACCAGTAGATAAACCCAGTCCCTTCCTCATATACCCACAAGTAAGGCAAAGTCCCACTATCAAAACCATTCCACTGATTTCTTAGCCTAAAAACCTGCATGACATACGTAGATAAACTTACTCTTTAGCCTTCCTCATTTCCATAAGTGAGGAAGCATAAAAACAGTGCTATTAGATTTGGCTCTTTCTCAGGCTTCCTAAGAAAGTATGTGTGGAATAGTTTGTATTAATTCAGAACATAAATAGCTACTTTAATTTTCTTTTTGGTAATTATCACTTATTTGTCACACTTGACCCTCTCAAGAACTTCCTGAAGCATGTATTAATATAAACATGTTCTACCGGAGAGAATAAAAATGGGAGAGGCTAAATCATTTTCTTTATGATGACATGACAGGGCTGGGATTCAATTAAGTGAATTAACTTTGCATTTCAAAGTCCTATGAACTTGTTTCTTCATGCTGTCTTCCAAGAGCATGAAGTCATCATCATTTAAAAATATTCCGGTGGCCATTTGTATGCTTGGGGAATGTCAGAACTGTTTTGGTAAAATAAGTGTGTGAGTTCTCCGAGCTCGATGAACCGTGAATAAAGGCTATGGTTTGGATGTGGTTTGTCCCAACAAAACTCATGCTGACATTTGTGGCAGTGCTGGGAGGTGGGCCTAGTGGGAGGTGTTTGGGTCATGTGGGTTGATCCCTCAAAAATAGGTTAATGCCCTGTTGTGAGGGTTAGTTCGCTCTTGTTCTGCAGGAATGGTTTAGTTTAAGAGAGAGTGGGTTGTTAAAAAGAGTCTGGCTTCCTGGGCTCTCTCTTATTTCCTTTCTCCCATGTGATCTGCGCGTGTGCCTGCTCATCTTCCACTTTCACCACGAGTAGAAGCAGCATGAGGCCCTCACCATCTACAACGGTCCAATCTTGGACTTTTCAGCTACCAGAATCATGATGCAGGCAAACCTCTCTTCTTTATAAATCACTCAGCCTCAGGTTGCTGTCACAGAAACACAAAATTGCCTAAGAAACAGACCTCAGCCGAAATTGGGGCAGGGAGAAGAGATGGATCCTTAACTTTTCAAAACAGGTCTCTCTCAAAAGTTTCCACAATGAGGATGAAAACTGTTCCCTCTTCAGAATGACTGGAGAGAGGCGGGATACAAAGAAAGAAGAGGTTTCTGAAAGCATGGCTGTGGAAAAATGTGGAGACTTTTTCCTGTAAACATTCCCGACCCTCTGTGCTCACATAGATGCACGTGTTCAGGGAGGCAGGAGGAATGGACAAAATAAACTCCAACGTGAAACTTTCTTAAAGGCCCTGGAACCAGGCCGGAGGACCCCTTTGGCAAACCCAACCTCTGTGAGTCTTTTTAGTCTAGAAGACCCACGTCGATCTCACACTACAAAATGGAGTTCCTCCAGGGGAGGACTTACTGTGACAGGTCTGGGCCTTGAATCGGGGGAATAGCGAGTTGATCTTGTACCCATGTTCTGTGACAGAGACCCCCAAAGAGAGTCTGTGAGTCTGAAGGCACTGAGAGTCCTGAGTTATTTAGGTCTGTGTCTGGTCAGAATGGAGAGCCAAGGCTTGGCCAATAAAATTAAGACTAAAGGCCACTCAGAAAGGTTAACCTCCTAGGAGGTTATCATCTTTAAAATCTGAAAAAACAGAGGAACAAAAATTATCTCTCTTCATCAATTTCAGGGTTTTACATAGGTTTGTATGGGTGTGGATGTGTCTGTTTTGTGTATACATGAGAGAGAGGGAGATCATCCTCAAAGGAGGAATGAACTGCTTGCACTTCTTTGAGCTGTGTGGTAGGTACAGAGGACGTGGGAAGGTGGTGCTGGAAGAAAAGGCACACTTTCTTGACCTGTGGAGCTAGCAGCGGGGGAGGGGGCCTTGCTGCTGGTCTGAATTTAAGCCTATCCTTGTCTGAACGCTCCCCCTGGTGGTTATATTGGCAAACTACAGCATGTGTATTGACCAGGCTT
>CAUYRB010091872.1:0-13219 GCA_963574695.1 Propithecus perrieri
TTTCTATATATTTTTAGTTGTCCAATTAATTTCCTTCTATTTTTAGTAGAGACGGGGTCTCGCTTTTGCTCAGGCTGGTTTCGAACTCCTGAGCTCAAACAATCTGCCCGTCTCGGCCTCCCAGAGAGCTAGGATTACAGGCGTGAGCCACCACGCCCGGCCAATGTAGTCTTTTTTACTTGAGTCCTCTCAAAATCAACAACAACAACTAAAAATATGTTTAAAACTTGCCACGTACAATTCATTGAGAAAAAGTGTCAAATACCAAATGCAAATGATGATGCAAACCTTTAGGAAATCTGAAACCATTCACCTCCCTCCTCAGCACTCAAGCAGGCGGAGACCTGCAGCAAGGATGCATCCAGAGATAGGAGGAGAAGCAGCCCAGTGGCTTGTGAATTAAAGGGCTCCACTTTGAGCCACACCCACTTCTAGAATATTAAAAACCCAGAAGAACTATATCCTGGAGCAAAGAAAACAGCAGATTTTGTTGAAAGAGTATTTGAAGTTACTATCCAAAATAAAAGCTATCATGATCTTAACCGACCATCTTCCCATTCTCACGCTACCCTTAGTTAAAAGTTGATACCATTCAATGATGAATATTAACCAGAAAGGAATCAATAGGGTGCTTATGATTAAGTTCTTTCAAAAATAATACGGGATATAGATACACTGATTGTAGGTGAGACACATATTTGTAAGAACATGAGGGTAGAGAAAACCTGTGGCAGAAACACATCAGTGTAACAGTCGTTACATAACACAGCGGTTATAAGAACAATTATAATAAGATAATTTGCCTAAGGAAACAAAGGAAAATTTAAGCAAAAGCCCTTCATATTAAAAAAAAAATAAGGCTTTAAAAAAGCTGAAAATGATTCTTTGTACAAGATTTATAAGGTTTTAACTAAGGGATTATTAAACAATAGCCAGAGTTGAAAAGGGGGCTGAAAGGTACCAGGCAAAAAGCAGAAGGAAAATAAAAGTTATTACAGAGATGAAAACCACATTAGAGGAAACCAAAATGTAATTGACAATGTGACAAGAACATGTTCAGAAACGTGGTGGACAGGACGGAAGCAAAAATTCAGACATGAAAAAGAATAAAGACACTCAAATGATTGTAGAGAAGAAACATGAAAGTTGGACTATATTGATTTGATATACCATACATGCAATTAGTGCTTTAAAAATAAAATACAACAGGAAAGTGGTGTCAGGAAAGTGTTTTACAATAGTCTTAGATCTGTAGATTAGAGGGTAGACTGTACCCCAGGAAAAATGATTCTAAATTACTAATTCCAACCATATTTCGGAGCATTTACTGACCTTCAGGGATAAGGAGAGAATCCAAGCAGAAAAAGCAAGGTCTTTACAAGGGGGGAAAAAATGAAATTAGTGTCAGATTTCTTGGCAACATCAATCACTATTAGAAGATGATAAAGCAGTGTCTATGAGGTTTGTGTAAAGAAAGTATAACCAGCGTTGTCATTCTAAGCATGCAAGGGAAAATAGCACTCATGAACCCCTATTAAAAACGTATCCTTTGAAGGTCATAATGTATGTCTGTTAAAAAGCAAAAAAAACAAAAAAACAGAAAATGAAAGATAAAATCCAGCCGTATAGGAAATTAATCAAAACTAAGAACTGAGGAATGGGGAAGCCATGTTAAAGAGTAGTGGTGGTGATCACCGAGAGTAGAGCTAAGACATAACCAAGGTAATCATGATTACAGACTAGAATGCACATGAGCAATGTAGAGATAATATTGTTACTATATTAAGAAATGTGGATGGGCAGGTAAGAGGAGATGGGAGAGTGTCCTTATATCCTTCTCCTTCATAGCATATCTTATCTGAAGTTGAAATGTAAAGTTTAAAAACATAAAAGTTCAATTTTGAAATCTGGAGTTAAAATAGATAATGATTCGATATCTTAACATTGGTCCATAATCCTTTATCTTCACTTTGACCTATGTCCCGTCTTGGACTGATGAGTTGATGCTAACGTGGTCAGGAGGAAGAGCAGAGTGAGCCAGTAGCCCAGCAGAAGCCCGCCAGTTCCCCTCCCCCACAAACCATGGAAATGCTGGGGAGGTGGGAAGGGATTTGAAACACCAAATTAATACTCCCAAAGGCAGTGAGTTAAAGTTTAAAGAGTTATTTAAATTATTTTGAAGGATATTTCCAGGTTGAAATAAATTTGGTTTTAGTTTGCCCAACATGTCCTGCAGGGTTAATATGGAATCCCTAAGTTAAGATGTTGCAAAAGACACAGTGGCTTAAAGGAAACTGTCCTAACATATGTATGAGTGATCTAAATCTGTAGGATTAAACTTGATGTTCTTATGATGTACTAGTTTTGGAAAATAGTGAATACTCCCGAAGTCAGTGAAAACAGATTAGGAGACTCTGCAACACTATTCACTATCAGCCGTGGGAGTTAAGTACAGACATGCAATCTCTTTCTTCTTTTGGAGTGGGATATTATAGGAGTCCACACTTGCAACCTACTCATTAAACTTAAAAATGAGTCAGCACTTGGCATATCACTTTTAAAAAGTGATCAAATACCTAAGCAAACTGCAAGATTTCTAATTTCCATTCCAGTTCCTAAGAACAAAAAAAGACTTACTTTCTCCAGCCAGACATCTCTAATATTTTATCATCTTTTGTGCTAAATAGAAATAGAAAACGTCTAGAAAAATATGTAAACTATGAATAAAAAAGGTCTAAAAATGGAAAAACAAAGAAAAATTATATATAAATATCTAATTATAAACTATATGTAGGTATAAATGTATATTATATATGTGGCATTTAGTATATATTTATATATTGTATATTTATAACAAATTTATATATAATATAGAAGTACTTGTTATTTCATTTATTTAATTTAAAAAAGATAATCTGATAAACTCAGTGTCCTTAAAATGTGAAGAATCAGTGAAAAAAATCAGAGGAAAATATTTTCAGAGATTTTTTAAAGACATCATTGAAAAGATTTTTTGTAAGGGGGAAATAACTTGGAAAATTCATTTGTTTATTTTTCCTTAGACACTAGCATTCATGTGATCGAGCTCACTGAAATGCTTAATGATAATCTTTAATGATAATCCTGATCTAGATTAAAAATGAGAATAAATAGCAATTGCTTAATCTGAGAGCATTTGGTGTCCTCTGGCTCCAAGACGAGATGATGTGGCCACATGAATAGAGCTCAACACGGGCATCTGTCCCTGGTGGAGTATTCCAAATGCTGGGCTCAAGCCAGATGCCCCCTCAGATCTCAGCAATAATCACAGCTAACGAAACCAACATTCTGCAAACATTACCCACAATTCCCAAGCCCCTCACAGCAGCCTGAGAACCATTTCATATTTCATTTGGATTAAGTGAAATTGATCTAATGTTTTGCCTATTCTTTGAAAACCTTCCCTTAGATTCCATTCAGACACCTTTCCTGAGTCTTCTCTCTTTGCACAGGTGGAAAATTCTGGTGATCCCTGGCTCAAAGGTAGAAATTCACAGAATATATCCTATTTCGAGTCCATCTACCTGGTCATGGCAACAACGTCAACCGTTGGCTTTGGAGATGTGGTAGCCAAGACATCCTTAGGACGGACTTTCATCATGTTCTTCACCCTGGGGAGTTTGGTGAAGAATATTTTCAATGTCTTTCGAATATAGCTACATAAAGCAGAAAGCATAGGGTTAATAGTAATAAATAGAGCAATACAGATTTGAGAGGGAATGTTGCTTTGTTAGAGCAGGAGTCAAGTGAAAATGAAAAGGTGCACAGATCCTGTATTGTCCAAACTGCATCCCCTGGAGCACCGGATGTAATTGCTCGGTTGCCGGGGATGCAGATGGTGGATGAAGGAGGGAAGATTTTCCTCATTAGGCTCTATGTTGATTTGAGCAGCTGTCTGTGTCTTCCTTCATCTTTTGCCTATAAAATTAAGTCTTTCTTCTAAAGAGGAAGGGCATTTGAGATTGGATCTGAAGAGTTCGACTCCTTCCAGCCCAATGAGTAGGCCCTCACCAAACCAGTATTAAACGTTAGAGGAGTGAACATCTGTGCTTGGTTCAGAAGTGCAGTGAGGGCAAAGGAAGCCTCCTTTTCTTCCAGTGACTTTCGTTTCAATTCCTTAAACACCATAGCAGCGTTCTCCACTCCACCTTTCTGACATTTCCCTGTCCACAGTGTCACATCCCTCCATTCCAGCCATTAACTCCCCTCTGTCCCAAATGTTTAATTTCCCCAAGCCCCAGTATTATAGACAGTCAGAGCCAGAGGGAGTTCAGAGTGAAGAAGGGATGATTCCGGCAGGGAGCTGCATTGCTGCCTGTCTTCGCTTTCATCCTTTCGAATGCAAAAAAGTGTCTTACTAAATCTTAACCAAACCCGGAGGCTGAAGTAGGAAGAAAGATGGGCCCCTTTTAACCTGCAGTCCACGCTCATGCCCCCTTAGAATGAGAGAAAATTTTCTGTAGCATCTCTGTCCTTACTAATCTCAGAATTTTGAAATATCCATCAAAATAATGAGAACTAAAGTTTTGTTTGCTGATCATTTTAGATACTATTTGCAAACTACATTCCTGAAATGGTGGAACTTTTTGCAAACAACAGGAAATACACCAGTTCCTATGATGTGTTCAAAGGGAAGAAGTAAGTAGCTTGTCAAATATAATTCCTTCAGTTTGAGAAATTCTGTTAGTCATGTATCTCATTCTAGACACCTATTGTCTGGCCTGGCTACATAACCAGATGTGAAGATATCAGCAACGTCCTTCATTCACTTAGGCCTGTGCTAAAATAAAAACCGTAAGAAAATGTTATTTGCTACTTGATATAAACTACTATACAGATGTTCACAAGAGCAGCAACTCAGCTAAAATGGTAGATAATGCTGTAATTCACTGTCAATAAATATTACTGATTATGGCACTACTTTTATATTCCTCGTCGTTAACTTATATCAACTACTAATTGTCTTACTTATGTTCATCATGTGGTTAATGTATTCCTAACTTTAAATAATGGATCAAATTAAAGCCACTAAATTTAAAATAATTAATTTCATTCAGTTGTCTTAGCCAAAACTCCCCTCCCCCGAATCACAGGGCTCATTTATGGTCTGGGATTTGCTAGCGTGAGAAGTAATTTCTACCCCATCTTCTACAACGCTTCGTAGATCACTGACTTTGTTCGTGCCACAGACATTCGTTCCCTACTTCCATGTGGATTCATGTTACCTCAGCTTTCATTATGCCTTTTCACGTCTGAGAAGAAAAGAATGGATTGGGGATCTTAAATGCGATGTGATTCTTTTTAAATTCAGTCCCATCTGCTACAGATGAAAGAGGCACAAAGGAGAGAAACTCCCATGGAACGATCTCTTAACTCAACTGGAGAAAGACCATTCTTGACCTAGGAGTATGAAGAGGAAAGGAAACGTATAATGAAGTGGATGAAAAATAAATAATGAGTAGCAATGAAATAAACTAGATAAGCCAAAGTCTGGTCTCCTTCATCTCAGGAAAGGCCCATAGTAAATCAGCCAATAATACCTGGACAACTTAAGGCTAACTTAGGCTAAAATTATGTTTTCAGTTTGATAAAATGACTAATGGGGGGAAAATGGCTCCTTTAAACACATTAATCCTAAGAAAATTTTGCACCACAAAAACTATGTATATAGATTTCTGCACCTGTCCTAGATGTCTCCCCACTGGGCTCACTTTTTTGTAACACTAGGTAATTTTTAGACATGGAAGATAAACCAAAACAACCTAGAACGTGGTGCCACCTCAGACATAGCATTTGGCTACGGAAAAATCAATGAATCATTCCAAGCCTCAATGAAAAAAGGCTATGCAGGGCAATGAGGAATCAAGAGAAAAATAAAGTGAAAAGTCTACTATAAGCTATAAATAAATATGAAAGCTCTAGCAATAATGATAGTTCTTGTTGTATTCCTAAAAAGCTACATGCAATTCAAATTTTTGGAATCATGCCCTCCTTGAGATGAGATAGAAGACTGCAGACATCTGATGCTTCTTTTGTGCACTTGAGATGCAGTCTGTGTTTAAAATCTGGGTGGTTGAAATACCAAATTTGTTTAAAACCAGGTTTAAGCTGATCGTTCATCTCCAAATCCTGGTGGGAAGATGCTTCTGTTCCTCAGATGATCCACTCACGTGTTCTTGCTGCCTAGGTTCATTGTGGTCTGTGGAAACATCACCGTGGACAGTGTCACTGCTTTCCTGAGGAATTTTCTCCGCCACAAGTCAGGGGAAATCAACACCGAGATAGTTTTCCTGGGAGAGTAAGTACATCTGTATGGCTCATGGGTTTCAAATTAATACTTGAGATATGCATTAATTTTTTATTTCAAAACATTAAGGGGGTACAGATATTTTTGTTACATGGATGCCTTTTATAATGTTTAAGTTGGGGCATTTAGTGTGCCCATCATCCGAATAGTGTTCATTATACCCATTGGGTAGGTTTTTACCCCACCCCTCACCCCTCCCTCCCGCTTGATTTCCAATGACCTCTGCATCTCATTATGCCCATGTGTGCCCATCTATTAGCTCCCAATTTATTAGAGAGTACATGTGGTGTTTGTTTTTCCATTCCCAAGATACTTCACTTAGGATAGTGGACTCCAATTCCATCCAAGTTGCTGCAAAAGACATTATTTCATTACTTTTTATGGCTGAGTAGTATTCCATGGTGTGTATATATGTATATATACACACATATTTGCATATGTATGTATATATGCATATATACATACATATATGCATATGTATACATATATGTGTATACATATATATGCATACATATATTTATGCATATATACCACATTTTCTTAATCCGCTCATGAATTGGTGGACGTAGGTTGATTCCACATCTGTGCGATTGTGAATTGTGCTGCAATAAACATTTGAGTGCAGGTGTCTTTTTAATAAAATGACTTATTTTTCTTTGGGTAGATCCCCAGCAGTGGGATTGCTGGGTGCAATGGTAAGTCTACATTTATTTCTTTGAGGAATCTCCATACTGTTTTCCATAGAGGTTTTGCTAATTTGCAGTCCTACCAACAGTGTATAAGTGTTCCTTTCTCTCTGCATCCATACCAGCAGCTATTATTTTTTGACTTTTTTTAATAGTGGCCATTGTGACAGAGGTAAGGTAATATCTCATTGGAGTTTTAAATTGCGTTTCCCTGATGATTAATGATGTTGAGCACTTCTTAATGTTTATTGGCTATTTGTCTATCTTCCTTTGAAAAATCTCTGTTCATATCATTTGCCATTTTCTAATGGGTTTGTTTGTTTTCTTGTTTATTTGTCTGAGTTCTTTGTAGATTCTGAATATTAGCCCTTCATCAGGTGTATAGTTTGCAAATATTTTCTCCCATTCTGTAGGTTGTCTATGTACTCTGTTGATTATTTCCTTTGCTATGCAGAAGCCTTTTAATTTAATCAAATCCCATTTCTTTATTTTTGCTGTTGCTATGTTTTCATGAACATTTTTAAAGGATGAAAATTACCCTTGTAATATTTATAGAAAATTTAGGAAATAATAATGAACTAAAAGAAGAAGAAAAGCAACCTCATGACCAAAGTTCACCTCTGCAGATATTTTAGAATATATCTTGCCAGATGTTTTTCTACATAAGTACTAATATTATTTATGTGATTCTCTGTTATTTGGCATTTAGGTTACACTTATTATTATCATACATGGCCTTAATTTTGTGCACAAGTTTGGCCCATGTTATAATTGCTATTCCAACTGTCAATTTTAAGAATTAGAAATGTGAAGTTCAAATCGATGCAGAAATGATTGTTCTTAGTGGTGTATTTGTTCCATGCGGTTTACCTTTCTGCTAGCAGAATCCAAGTCAAAGATTCTGTCAATACTGGTGAATACATATTTAATACAAAAATATTTTTAAGTATAGTTTAAGTATACAAAATGTTTTCTTATTGTTTTATTTTATCATTTTCAATTTTAGTTCCTAGCGAGATTGAATAAATTTCTATTTCTATTTTTGACTGTTTTCTTTTCTTTTTGAAATGCCTCTTCATTTCTTTTATCCTCTTTCATTAGGAGGATTATCTGTTGCCTTATTGACTTTTAAGCACTCAATTATATTTTGATATTAGTGCTTTTGTGTTATGTATTATACTTATTTTTTCCTCTTTTACTTTTTAATTTTGTTTGTGCTTTTATTTTAATACACAATTATGTGATTTGCATGTGCTCTAATCCACCAACTTGTTTCTTTTGGCTCCTTGCTTTTCTGACATTCTTAGGCCTCTGTGTTCTGCAATTAAATGAATATTTTTCAAGCATTTTTGTGTTTTCATACTGTGATTTTTAATATTTAAACTCCCTGGAATTTGTTTTGGGTTATGTGTAGAAAATTAACTTCTTTATATTTCTCAAATATTAATCAGTTATCTAAATATCATTCACTCAATAAGTCAGCCGGATTCCAAATGACAGTTTCATCTTATACAGGATTGCATGTGGGACCAGCTCAACCTTCACGCACTTTGCAATTGAGCCCTCTGTACTTTCACTTTATGACATGTCCAATCCATCATAAATTTGGGCTCTTGTATATGCAATAACCAGTAGCACTTGAACTATTTTATGATGCTATCGATGGACCGCCAACAGTTCTCTTTCAGTATCATGGCCATGCCTATCTTTTCAGCAATTTGTACATTCTTTGAATCCTCTTTTAGAAAATAGTAAATTAAAAAAGAAGTTCTAAAACTAGTGATAAGAAGATAATTATTATCATCCAACTGAGACAAAGGAAATCTAATAAATTAGATTTATGGAAAGTGACATTTTATCTGCCGTTACATTTTTATAAACTAATATGGATTGTTGTATATACTTGTCAAGATAATGAATGAATATTTTTAAATGGTACAAAATGTTGGAAGTATCTATCTAGAATTTTGGCAATTACACCTATAATCTGATGACTACAAAATTTACATCCTCCCCCAGACATTCTCTGTGGCTCCATATTTATACAGCTCATTGCCTATTGGCTATTTCCACGCTAGTGTTACAAAGACCCCTTCACAAAGGCCCTTTGTCTCTCCTGAGTCTCTGTAAAGCCCATTTTACTGGTTTGTTCCTTTTTCTTTTGCACTGTACATTCACGCTGCTGCTCTCATGACTCACATATAACACATGATCTCAGGGTGAAGATCCAACCAAGGATGCAGCTGTGAAACCCTTTGTTAAAAACTCGGGAACGTTAACTTTGTTAATGTGGTGACTCATAGACACTCTCAGTCAGGCAAAGGGGCTTCAAAGAAGCTTAAAGACATTCTTCGCAGAAGCCTGACATTCTCAGAGTAAAGAGAATCTGCCTCTAAGAAATCATGGAGATGACTTTGGGGGCACGGCATGAATCTCAGTAAGATTTATAGAAAATTCCCGAGACTTTAAACCAAGTTTTGCTGATAACAGTCCTTCTAGCTTGAAGCAAAGGGACAGAGAGGGTTCCAAATGAGAAGAAATAAATGCCTCTGAGCTCCCAACCTAGCAGAGGCAGCAATCAAGCAGGGGAAGGCACTCAAGTACAAACATAGATCTTTTGTTAAGGAAAGGGAAGGATGACGACTCAGAGAGCTGGAGGGCAGAGACAAGAATCAAGAAGAACCACGATTAGCTTATGAGGACAGAATGGGCCGTAACCAAAAAACACTGTCTGCCCCTGCAGTGGGATGCCCTATGATATGTGCTTGGGTAGATTTCAGAATTGCTATGGACCAGTGACTTCTCTGCACCTCCATTGCCACTCCCACCCCTTTTGATTGAGGGTGTCTATTGCAATTTTTCTGTCCCATTGGTGCCATGATGGGACAGTATCTATCAAGGTGAGGTCTTGAGTTCACAGGTCTTCAGATCAGAACGAGCCAGGTCTGAGCCCTGTCCAGGTCTAGGCCTGATTCAGATGACAAGATCCAGGACCACAAACTGATGCTTGTAAAGAGATGAGGCTTTGGGAGGAAAACATGAGAGTATTTTGTACAGGGGAGGGATGTGAATTCTTGTGGCCAGAGGAGAGGCTGTGGTAGACTGTTTCCTCTTTATACGTACAGATGTTCCCAGACTTACCATGCTTTGACTTAGATTTTTCAACTTTACAATGATGCAAAAGCAATGTGCATTCAGTATAAACCACACTTCCAGTGCCAATACAGTTTAATTTTTCACTTTCAGTATAGTAGTAAATAAATTACACGAGATATTCAATATT
This sequence comes from Propithecus perrieri, assembly GCA_963574695.1. NCBI lineage: Eukaryota > Metazoa > Chordata > Mammalia > Primates > Indriidae > Propithecus > Propithecus perrieri. Next base: position 10,316 of record CAUYRB010091872.1, read on the forward strand.
TTATCGTAAAATAGTCTCTGTGTTAGATGATTTTTCCCAACTGTCAGCTAATGTGAATGTTCTGAGCACGTTTGAAATAGGATAGGCTAAGCTATGATGTTTGGTAGGTTAGGTGTATTAAAGACATTTTTGACTTACCATATTCTCAACTCATGATGTGTTTAATAAGATGTAACCTCATTGTAAGTCCAGGAGCATCTGTATTCTGCTACTCACATGAAAAATAGAGTCTATTCTCCATTCTATTCGATCTATGCTGGCCTTTTGATTCATCTTAACCAATAAAATATGCACAAGTGACAGTGTACCAGCTATGACCAGCCCTTAAGAGGCCTAACAGCTTCTGCTTTCAGTTTCTTAGAGCCCTGAAATATATAAATACAGACACACGCACCCCTCAGCTACTCGGATAGAGAAAAAGGCCTTTCTAGCTGCCGGCTGTTCCAGATGTTCAGTGCAGGCGGCACACATGTAAATGATGCCATCTTGGGTTTTCTAGCCCACTAAAGCTCTCAGCCAAAGGCAGTCATCTGAGTTACTCCAACAAAACCACATGAAGCAGAAGTGTCACCCAGCCGAGCCCAGTGAAATGACGGAATGCCAGAAATAATAACTTCTTGTTATTTTACATGTCACAAAGATCTTGTAAGATTTTATGCAAAAATAGATAAATGATGCAGAAATCATCACATTTCTTTCTTTCTTTGCTTGTTTATCACTTGCACAAAACAATATTCAACATATTGTGCTATGAAATGTCACAAAAGTGAAATATTAACTTAAAAAATCAGACAACTTAGTCGCACACAGCAAAAACTAACTACAGCTAAATTAGGCAGAAAATATATATAGGTAAATGTTGTACAGCTTTCAAAACCTCCAGAAGATCCAGGTAACTAGCCTTAGAGATACACAACAAGCAGCAATAATAATGTGATGCTCCTTTGCTTGAGTAATTTGTGTTCTTATCATGCATGAGTGGGCACATAAATGTTGACTTTCTTAGCATTCTTTATCCTGACTGCATGTCTTATATACTTTGTAAATGTGCTTTTTGCACAATAAAATTTTAAAAATGAGAACTTTCTAGAGTTGACAAAAGAAGTCAGTTCTCAGATGGGAAAGGTACAATAATGTTGGTCATGATAAACGAAAATTATGTGCACATACAATTACTTGAAACGTCAAAATCAAAACATAGGGATAAAGAGAGGCATTCATGTGAATTTTGTCATAACAGAGAAAGGACACCTAATTTGGCAATTGTTAGAGGATGGGGCAGATCAGAGCTGGCACCCAGAAGAAGGCACCATTCAGGAGAGTAATATATGAATGTAATTTGCGCATTAGAAAACAAAATGCTTATCATGGAATATCATGGAATATTTATCCCTTCTTCCCTTTCCCCACTCCTACTGCTCAGAGATAACTGCCCTTGGCTCTTTCAGATGTAATATTCTTCTAACTTTAAATCCAAATTTTACCACTTTTTTGATTCCTCAGTTGTAGATAATATTTATTAACCATCACATATTGCAAATGAGCATTGTTCAGCACTGTTCACTACTTCCCTTCCTTCCATTGTTCCAATATAGTTATCTTTGAATTCGTCGTTACAGTAACAATCAGTGTTTATACCGTTATGGCTAATAAATATTGTTCCTTGAAGATTCAGGTAGTATATTATACTAACAGTATATTTCCTCAAAATTATTTTTAATCCTTAATGATTGCCTCATTTTATACTGTTTATCATATATAATATATTCAATAAATATATAATGCATGGTAACAAATATTTTCTAATTTCACCAATGATAAATAATCCAATAGGAACAAAAGTTAAGTAAAAAATTTCCAACAGTTGCACATGGGTCATTGGAGTACAGAAAAAATATACTAGATCTTCTATTTTTAAAATGTTAATAGCAAGGAAATAATTAAGCACCATGTTTAAACCTTTTTTTGTCCCCAAACATAACTCAAAAGGAAAATTACATAGAATTAAAATATGCACTAAAATGAATGATTATAAAATGTATACCCATGTAACCACCTCTCAAATCAAGAAATACAGTAGTCTTATCTACGGTTTCCATTTTCACACTTTCAGTTACCTGCGGTCAAACACAGGTGGAAAATTTGTAGGTACAGTACAAATATGGTATTTTAAAAGACAGAGAGACCACATTCACATAAACTTTATTACAGTACATTGTTATAACTGTTCTATTTTATTATTAGTTGTTGTTGTTAATGTCTTACGGTACCTAATTTATAAATTAAACTTTATCATAGGTGTGCATGTATAGGAAAAAGTATAGTACTGTATGTATAGGGTTTGCTACTATCCATGGTTTCAGGCATCTGGTGGGGGTCTTGGAACACATCCTGCTGGGATAGGGGAGGACTACTGTGTTTCATTGCCTGCACGCCAAGCCAACCGCCTACCCCAACTACAACTTTTATCTTTAGTCCCTAGAGGTCACTACAATTCTGACTTTATGTCTTACAATTTTCAATTGTCTTATCTCCTATGTTTAAATATAATATTATTTAGCTCTTTTAAAGTTTAAACCCATCTAATGGGATATAAATGGTATATAAATTTATTAACCTCAATACTATGTATGGCAGATTCATCCATTTTGCGGCTGGATATAGTGGTACTTATTTTCATTGCTGTGTGGTACAGTATTCCATTATATGAATACACTACAATTTTTCTTAATCCATTCTACTTTTTTTTTTTTTTTCTGAGACAGAGTCTCACTGTGTTGCCTGGGCTAGAGTGAGTGCCGTGGCGTCATCCTAGCTCACAGCAACCTCAAACTCCTGGGCTCAAGCGATCCTCCTGCCTCAGCCTCCCGAGTAGCTGGGACTACAGGCATGTGCCACCATGCC
>CAUYRB010091877.1:0-23353 GCA_963574695.1 Propithecus perrieri
TTAGCCGGGCATGGTGGCACACGCCTGTAGTCCCAGCTACTCGGGAGGCTGAGGCAGAAGGATCACTTGAGCCCAGGAGTTTGAGGTTGCTGTGAGCTAGGCTGACGCCACGGCACTCACTCTAGCCCGGGCAACAAAAGCGATCCACTGTCTCAAAAAAAAAAAAAAAAAAAAAAATTCTATGATCTCTATAGAAAACTAGAGTACTTTGACTTCTATTTCTAGACAAAAGGCATTATGAGATTCACAGTTACTAAATTAATTGTAAAGGTTGAAGCTGATAATTGGGAAGAAAATTGAGAAAATTAAAAAACTGGTATAGTAGGGGTAGAAATTTTTGCAAGATAGCCTTGGGTAAAAGAATTGACCTTACGCATAAAACACCTAAACCTGACAAACTAGTAAATCCGTGCTATTGAGGGTGCTTGGGGGTGATAGAAATCAGGGAGTCAATGGATCTGAGATGTGTTAGGGCTGCTTTAGCAGAGTCAGAACATGTTTATTTCAGGTCGTGATCTGTAGTCACCATAGTTGAAACTCAAATATCTGACCCTGTGTGAGGAAAACAATGGCCCTGCTAAACGGTTGAAATCAAAGTGATCACAGGCAGAATGCAAAGCTAAAGATGCCTCACATTTACACCTTGAATGTCTAAATTGCATCTCATGGTCAAACAACAAAATTTTCCTATATAAGCTCCATTCTTTCTTTCTCTTTCACAGTAAGAATCTGTAAGATTATGAGCAAAAAGTTTCTAACAAGATAAGCTTGCTTGCATTCAGGGGAGTAAGCACATCATCCTGAAAGTGTGACAAGAGGAAAATGAGAGTTCATTCATCCCATAATGTGAAAGAATGAAAGATTTCCAAATAATCAGAGTTGGCAAAAATGTAAAATTGCTCAGAGGAAGATTGCTCACAGCAATGGAATTAATAAAAGTTGTCTATTTGTGGTACAATATTGACATTATTTAATGAACTAGAGTTGTGTCTCCACTAAACAACAGAATCAACTGGTCAGTGATTTCAATCATATTATTTATTTGATTTGTCTTTCCACTGAGAAACACTAATGTAATGAACTATGTAAAGCAAGTATAAAATAATTGTGTACTTGTTGAAAAGGAATCAATTCTTTGAACAAATCTATTAACAGATGATTTTGAGCTTGTGAAAATAGAGCCTGCATATAAGGATTTTTTAAAAATATATTTTTAAATCCTCTGTCATAAATGAGATTAAATTTTCATTGTCTAACTGAGTGACAACTACTCAAGAGCTGTGTCTTCAAAAGAAATTCCAAATGCAGATTGCTCCAGTGGACCATGACATCAGAGGCCATCTGCATGTAATTTTTATTGATTATCTCCATACTGTCTTGTCTGTTGGCAATGTGTGAGTGCAGAGGTCAGGGTGGTTATCAGGAAGTCTTCTGAGTTTAAAAGGAAGATGGAATCTTGATTTAGACTATTCAGCAGATATTGGACAATGACAAGTGAATCTAACTTACTGAAACAATTAAGCTTTTCCAAGACCTAAAACAAAAGATGGAAATGAACAAACGGAAGCAGAGAATTAGTTGCTAACATTTGAAATCAGATTTCACCTCCATGGTTGACCAGACCTTAGTTGCAGCTGTTACCTTTAAAAAGGTACCCATTCTCCCGCCCTTTTGTTTCCGTCATTCTCTTGGTCTCTAGACATTTGAGTTTGTAGCTTTTGATACTAGTTTTGGACAAGAGCCTAATAAATATTATTAAAGGGATGATTTATGTGCACTTAGAAATGAAATCAGTGATCACCATTAAGTATAAGTCATACCAGACTAAACTAATTTCATCTGATGATGGAGAAGCTAGTCTGAGGGATCAGAAATAATCATTCAACAAACAACATTTACTTATCTTATTCTATTTTCCTATCAGTATGTTTTGGTGGCATGGAAAGATAACCACGCTTTTAATAAGAAAATGTTCTCTTACTTTTGGTTCAAGAAATGGATTTGTGGAATTTTATTACATTTTTATTATATTTGTTACTGTGTTTCTCTGCCAGTCACATAAAAAGTGGTTGTACTGCTCGGTTATGAATGATACTCATTGTGACAAATAGCTTATTGAATGACTTTTTTTATTTTATAAATTTTTAGAGATTGAATTCTAGCAGTTTTCTAACTTTTCCTTGTTATTTGCTAAAAAGAAAGTGGACTAATATAATCAATACTCATTTTAATAATCAGAGATATTTAATATTTATCTTAATAGCTACAGTTTCCTACCACTGATTTGCTATTAGTAATGTATTACCACATATATTAAATTAAGATCTCAACATTAAGCACTTTTTTCCTTCATTAATAAAACTATTAAGTATAATGTGCATATATCAGAGCTTAATCAATAATTAAGTTTAGAATGCATTCTTTTATGAGCAAAGTTTATAAACAATCTACTGGCTTAGCTATTATAGAAAACTTTTACATTATGTTTCTCCACAAATATGATTTATTCATTTTTTTAAATGTCATACTTTTAGCAATATCAATAAAATAATTACCAAACTGTAGTGTTCTTGAGATTATACTATAAGTTACCAAACCATGTTACCTTTTTTATTAAAATTTAATGTCATAGTTTGGTCGTTCATTAAAAAAAACACTCAGAAAAATGTTCAATAATGGATATTTAGAATGTTAGAAGCTTTTCCCAGCAAATTGAATTTCAAGGAAATGCAAAGAGATTTTGCTGCTCTACATTTACATTTCAGCTGTCATTTTTAAAATAAACATGCATGATTCTATAATTTACATTAAAATATATTTCCATTTGGGGGGAAAAAGGAGACAGAAATATCATATACTAGTACTTAGGAGAAAACAAGAAAACCTGGGATAAGGGCAGAGTAATACAATGAGTGGAAAGAAATAAACGAGTGAGTTTTTAAATTTGAAATTATGAAATATAAAGCAGTTGTTAATGTGGAGAGAAAATGAGAAAAAAATTAAAGATGGATTGAACCTGGCAATCAGAAAAGTGTATATGCTATTGAAGTGATTACACGTGTTTGATTAAGAGCAAATGCAGGGAGTCAGTGAAGAATCGTTGTGTCCAATTTCCATGTTACTGAGAAACAAGAAGTGGATACACCTGCATCACAAGGTCTGAGCGCCAGATAGATTGTCAGTTCCTAAAGGGCAGTAACCATGTACATTTCACCATTTTTTAACTCTGAGCCCAATACATAAAGAGTACACAATGAATATTTGTTAAATTAATGTAGGAGACACACACAGGCACGGACACACACACATACGTCATACATACCATACTACAATATATCCACAATTATCTATCTATATAATACTACAGTATTTAAAAATAAGGACACTGAATGTGGCTTTGAGATCAAAGGATGAAGTATGAGTAAATCCTAGAGGTGACTAAATAATGAAAGTATAGCTGTCAAACAGGAAGAAGTGGATTGGTATCCCGACCAATAGTTCAGCTTATTAATTAGTAGGACATGATTTGAGAAAACCGTTCTAAGGACCAGTTTGGCCTAAGACTAACAATGTCCAATACTGTAATCATTATCCACACGCCGCTACTGACCACGTGGAATCAGGGCTGTGAGAAATGAGTTGTGCTGTAACTGTAACATACATGAATATCTGACGATTTAGTAACAAAAGGTTGCAATCTCTCAATTAAGATTTTTATATTGTTTATATTATGTTAAATATAATGTATTCATCTATTTATTCTTACTTTTTACTATGGCTAGTAGAAAAAGTTTCAAATCTCAAATGCAGTTCGTATTTGCAGCTGTCATCTCTCTAATGGGAAGCCCAAGCTGAGAAGAGAGCTTTCTTGAAGCTTCTTTTCTGACATCAAAAACTTGCATAAATATAAAAGTAGTTAGAAAATGCTTTTAGATTACTAGATTTACAATCCTAGTGAGTATATTTTTCCCTCAAACATGTGTTTTATTTCCCACCTATAGAAATAAAATCAAATTTATTAGTGTTAATATCTTGATTTTATTTCTGCTATGTTGTGAAAATGTAAAGTACAGTGATAACAAAATATTTAGGATAGCTCTTCATTGAAATGATTTAACTTAAAGAAATAGTTAAAAATAACCTTAAAATAATAAGGTTACTCCAATAATTTGGAGTTGTTCAGTCAAAAAAAAATGACTACAGGGAAGCAATTTCATTAAGAGCAACTCACTGCTAATTAAAATCAATTGAATATTGAAAATATTTAAGATTCTTTTAACAGCTATCGCTTTAAAGAGTCCAATGAATGGGCTTAAATTAATTTCCCTAAAAGATTACCTGAGTACTTTCAAATGATAAAATAATAAACATAAAATATTGTTTCATTATAGTGAACATTAATACTAAGCTGGAAGTTATGTAATCTAATAAATATTCATAGCTTAATTTGCTGTGACTCACCATTTCATTCCACCCCATTTATATTTCTACACTCAAGTAACAAGCCCTGATTCTTAAATCCTGTCCATTGCATTATCTGGGAGTCTAAATGGATACATTGAAATAGCAACCTCTTTGAACCTTTTGCATTAGTCACCCCACTGATCCTTTATGTATTCTCTCCATACAATATTCTTCTTTTCCTTTGTCTTCCAGGTAACTAAAGTTCTGCTTCAGAACTCAACAGAAGTGCCCCCTTACTCTATGCTCTTGCCAAATCTTCCTATTCAAAACCTCATTTGTGGGACTTACTGTAATTGTAATGTTTTCTGCATCTGTGTGGTCTTCTTATTAATATTTGTCTCTTCTACTAGACTGATCCTAAAGTCAGGGATAAGGTCTTTGTGACCTTGTACCCACAGCATCCCACATGGTTCCTGGCACACAGTGGGAACGTAGCAAATATGTGCTGAAAAAGTAGAGTATTTATATTCCTAAGCTCTAATGTAAAGTACCTGGACACATTCTTAGATTTCTTACCTAATGGCTGCTTTTATACAATAAATTTTGTTTGAGCAATTAAGAATTCAATTGATATAAATTATCAAGCCTATATGTTGCTATATTTCTTCTTTTCTTCAAATATTATTTTATCTCTGCACTCAGGCCTATTTATTGTGAAGTATGATAAAAATAATTTTGTCCTCTTCGATGGGAAACTCCTATAAAAATAAATTAATCAATTCTCCAAAATATTACATGCTAGGTGTTATAGAGGTTATGAGTAGACTTCTTTTTCTCAATGGGCACATAGAAATAGGGAATGGATGTATGTGATACAAATTCTGATTCAATAGTGATATTGTACCTACAAAGGTACAGGACTTTTTAAACCCAGAGGATGGAGAACCTGTCTCCAACTAAGATCACAATCAGGGAGGACTTTACAATAGGCAGTGTTTGGACCTGCAGAGTGGTTAAGGAGGAAATGCATTTTTTCTTTGAAGGACGAAATATAAGCAGTGGCATGGAGGCTGAACATTAAGGGACATACATGGATAATCTTTAAATGGAGGAGTGAATAAATGCAGAATGGTTCAGTTGTCCAGAATGGAGACCTAGAAAGCAGGGTCATGATTTCGATTTTTAATCCTGCAATCTCCTGGCCACGGAGCCTTATACAAATAATATTTTCTCTCTAAGCCTCAGTTTCTCCAACTGAGAAAAATGAAGGCTTGGATAATAACTATTTCAAGAGCTTGTTGGGGGAAGGAAATAACATAACATGTATTAAAATTTAGGACAACCTCTGTGGAAAGTAATATGGAGATGCCTCAAAGAGCTAAAAGTAAAACTACCATTGGATCCAGCAATTCCATTACTGGGCATCTACCCAAAGGAATAAAAGACATTCTATAAAAAAGATATCTGTACTAGAATGTTTATAGCAGCACAATTCACAATTGCAAAGATGTGGAAACAACTTAAGTGCACATCAATACATGAGTGGATTAATAAAATATGGTATATGTATACCATGGAGTTCTACTCAGCCATAAAAAACAATGGTGATCTAGCACGTCTTGCATTATCCTGGTTAGAGCTGGAGCATATTCTACTAAGTGAAGTATCACAAGAATGGAAAAACAAGCACCACATGTACTCACGATCAAACTGGTATTCACGGGTCAACACTTATGTGCACATATAGTAGTAACATTCACTGAGTGTCGGGCAGATGGGAGTAGGAAGTAGGGAGTAGGTATATTCACACCTAATGAATGTGGTGCACACCGTCTGGAGGATGGACATGCTTGAAGCTCTGATTTGGGTGGGGCAAAAGCAATATATGTAACCTAAACATTTGTACCCCTGTAATATGCTGAATTAAAAAAATAAAAATTTAGCATAGAAAATCCTAAATAAGTTATTAAAAATGAGAGTTAGTTTTAAAAAGTAGTTTGGGACAAAGTTATAAAGGGTCTTAAGTGTTTGTAGTTTCATTCTGGAGTCATTGATTCTATGTGGCCTCAGTGAATCATTTTAGTATAGTGGTTAAGAGCATAGATTTTTAACACAAGCTACCTATTTGATCTCTGATTTACTTGTTCCTAGGTATATAATTTTAGGAAATTTTCCTCATCTATAAAATGAAGATGATAATTATTATGAGGATCAAATAAGTTAAGGAATACAAAGGCTATAGAATAGAACATGGTGTGTAGGAAGTACGATACAAATGGCATCTGTTCCTCCTGGTTAATCACTAAAAGCATTTTAGAAGAATGTGTCTGAATTAGAGATGTGCTTGAGAATAAAGCAATGTACTGTGTCAGATAAATTGGAAAGAGAAACATGATACAAATATTTTGCAATCCTCCTAATTGGAGGGAGTGAGGGTATGAATTAGTAGTAGTAGAACTGGGAATGAGAAATGAGAATTGAGAAAAGATTTAAAAAATGAATAAACCTTGAAATAGAAAGTACCTGGAAACTTATTGGGTATGGAGAAAGGAGTGACTGAGTATTAAATGACAATATTGAGATTTTCAGTCTGAGAATTGAGATGGACATATTATTTGGGACACGCTGAGCCTGTGTTGCATTTGGCACTTCTCACTGGAGATGTCTAGGAGGTGAAAAGGAAGGACTGGGCCACAGCACTAAAATATAGATTAATAGGTGATAGTTGAACTTGGAGAATGACAAAGAAGAGAGGTGAGAGACATAAGACAATAAGACTGAGGGAAGTTACACATGAAAAAATATGTCTAGCAGGAAGGAGGAAAATGTGAAGTTACAGGAGAAAGGGATGAAAGGGAATCTAAAAAAGCCACAATTTTGTGGAAACTGAAGTAGAAGGTTTTAAGGTAGAATTAGGCAAAAATATCCAATGCTACAAGGAGATTCTCATAAGATGAGAGCGAAGAAAATGTCATTAAATGATATTGGAGAGACCTTGGCATGCATTAGATAACATCCTCTCCTCCTCATGGTTTCAGCATTGCCTGGATGGACAGTTCTAGGCACCATTGACAGTGACACGCGTCAAAGTCAGGCCAAGATGCCTCATTCTGCCCTGCTTCCTCCAAAGCTATAGGAGGTTGTTCTGTAACCTGCAGATCCACCCGGAAATGTGGAGAAGAGAACACCTGAAAGATATCCTTTAATCTATGGGGGATGGTAGTCAGAGGATAAATACTCAGCCTAATTGTCCTCTATAGGAAAATGCTGAGGCTTATCCTATATGGTTTCCTAGAAGATGCCTAGCAAGAATGAACTCCCCATTGTTCACAGAAGTAATCAGCTTACTAACACATTTTTGCCTTTTTTCTCTCGCATAAATTACTGGCCCCACTTCCTCAATTCTGTTTCTGGGGTCCCAAATAAATTACCTGTATCTGAGTCCTTGTCTCAAAGTCTGCATTCAGGGAAACCTAAGTTAAGACAGTTGATAATGGAAGTGGCTTTCAAAGTCAGACTTTCAATGAAGGAATTGTGGAATTAGTATACCTAATGGTCAGATGGCAACTAGGGGTCCAATGATCATGGAAAGTAGGGTGGTGATAACTCTTGGCATGCATTGACTAACACTCATCCGTGGTGGACTGGGATGTGCTTAAAAGAAAATAATTAGCTATGCCAAATCATTGTCTCTTGACCTCCATGACACAAAGGTCATTATAAGAATTGTGTAGTTGCCTGGCTTTTGTTATCTGCCCTTGTTTTTTTTTTTTTTTGAAGAAAGACAATGACAAATTCAGTTCAGCAAAATATCTATTTAGAGCATGCTGTGGAGGTCTCATGGTAGTATTTAAAGCCATCCATATCTCCTATAGCCTGCAGATAGAGCTAAAAATAAAGTCTGATATTGAATTAGAAAGGTGGCAGAACTTGCAAAGGAGACTGAACTCTCACCCTTGACTTGTTCCCCTGTGCTAAAGTCAGGGTTCTAGTAAGAAAGAGGTAGGCCCAGACAGCCTGGCTTGGGGGCACATGAGTTGCTCACCTTGAGAACCTTGGATTTTCAAATACTGATGAACCTTCCAGACAAAAAGACACAGATTCCCACCCCACCCCACACACATACACACAGCAGTAAGATATTAAGATGAGTAAAACATAAGACTGGGCAAGACATATTAATGGCATTCTCCCATAAATCAGGCTTTAACTTCCTGAAGAGTATACCTGAAACTAGTCTTAATACAGGACTAGGATGAATTCTTGAATCTTGGACACAATGATGGTCTACAGGGTGTTAAGAGTTTCCAGCACTACTTCGGCCAGGTATTGAGGAAGGAGTCAGAAGACTAACAGGTGGTCATGTTAGAATGAATTTATTACGTGGGACCAAAGAACCTATTGTTAAGTCTTTTCCCAGTAAGGTCCAAGGTCAAGAAAGAATGAGCTAGTGAAGACGTAACCATGTTATTGGAAATAACAGTGGTGATTGTTCTTTATTGCACAGAGTTAACTTTGGACAGTTAACACACGTGCACTTGAATTTACAATCCCTGTTCTATATCATGAATTTGAATAGATGTAGCTTAATTAATTTCATCATTTTCTGTGGGTGTACTTGGCTGACAAAAAGCAAAAATGATGAAAGAGAGTTATGAGGTCTCAAAGTTTCAGATTGGCAAAATAATCACAAAGAAGTACCATGTTAAGGGGAATAAATTCAAAAAGTAACACAGAACAACATTGAAATTGCTGAAATGAAGAATGACTGAATAAAAACGAAAGCCATTTAAGAATGGGAATATGATACTCTCAGAGCACTGAGGTACTGAGGTGATAGACACACTGAGGTGCTTCAAAGAGATAGTTTAGTATAAATAATAGAAGTTGTAGTCAAAGATTATCACTTCAAAATTGAAAATTTTGGCAGTGGATCACTGCTAAGAGGTGGCAGGATTCAAGGCATAAAACCAAGATTATGGCAACTGACTTAAAAAAAGAAAGGAATAAAGAGTTAAGAACATGAAGGAGCTGCAAGACTATAGTGTTAGAAAATTTCTTGATGAAGGCGTGTGACTGTGACCAGTTAACGAAAGATATAATATCATTTCATTATTATGGAATGAAGAGCTCTTAGAAATACGTAACAGATTGTTCATAAATTGTGATTGATCCATTGAGCCAAGGTAGGAGAGAAAAAAGGGAGAATTGCTAAAGACTTTGTTTGGTCCTCTCCCTAACCATGCTCAAATCTTATTTTATGAGGACAGTGAAAGAAATCATGTTACTTTGACACCATCTCTGTAATATATTTCTGCTGAACTTATGCAGTTGTCTGTTGTATTAATTGAGAAAGTACATTCTCATTTTTCATATGGCTCCATCTCAGCATTTTATATGTATGTGGTTGATAATTGCCATTACCATTATCATTATAGTTTGAAATATATTATAAAACAAAATGTGTGCCTCACGTTTGTAGAATCCCCAAAGCAGCCATGTTGGCCCCAAACATTCAGCAAAATCTGGCTTAAAAACCAGTGTCATAAACATTTTCTTTAATCCAGAAGTGTACTTGTTTTATAAAAGAGGAAATTAAATTTTAGTGAGTTGAATTTTGCAGATGAGGTGTACTTGTATTATATAAGAGGAAATTTAATCTCTGTGAGTTAAGCAATTTGTTGAAAATCATGTAGTCTGAGAATAAAAAAGTTGGGAATTAACTTCAAGTCTAGGGCATCAAAGCTTTGCAGTAGCATTTACTTCGGGCTACTGTTTGAGTAGTACTTATTTAAGTTATTATTTGAATACTCTGGACAGTCACAAAATGATTGATTTAGTCTCTCCTATACATATATATATATATATATATATATATATATATATATGAAAGACTGTTTTGTTTTCTGATTATTTGTATATTCTTTGCCCAGCCTACACTTGTTGCATTGACATGAAGTTGCGTTAAGTGTTTACTAATAAAATTTTTATCAGACATGGCACAACTTAAAATTCCCTTCTATAGGAAAGATCATTCTCATAAAACTGTTGTGCTTATTATTTTCCTTTTAAAGACCCACACACATTTTTTTCAAAATGAAATCTCTGTAGAGGGTTGCTCAGTTACATGAAGGTGAAGGATGGGCATGAAATGCTATTAAAAAACAGGTCCATGTGAGATGCGTCTCTGTGAATCCTAGAGGATGCAGTGGCCCTAAATTGTAAAAAGTGTTTCCTGATAAAAAGAGAAGAAAGAAAATGAAATATGCAAAGAAAACCACCTCTGCCTACATTACACTGTTTGGGTCAACTTGCTAATGGATTAAACTCTGATGTTAAAATAATACTTGTTGACTGCTGCTGTTGTATATAATTTTGTATGCACTTTATGTCTATATCGCTTTCTGAACACACACAAATATGCAAGGATATATATAGAGAGGAACAAGGCTGGAGAACTGGGTGGACCAAAAGATATTTGCAAGTATAAAAGTAAGCAATGGGGAATGGAAAACTATCTCTGAGTAACATAAGACCATAACTGAAAAAAATAGACACATGAGATAACCTCCAGGAAAACTTGCACCCTGGAATCTTTGTAGAATTAACAAATGTTCATTGGCTTCCAGTGATGGGTAGAAGAATGTGTAATTGACAGTCTGCATGGTAGCCTGACTCAAGATGCTTGGAGACAGCAGCCACTGTAACTAATTGCACGTTGCGTCCTTGGGGTAGGTGGCAGGACAGCGACTTGTGTTTTCTGTATCCCTCCATGGCTCAGTGACCTCGGTGTGTGAAGCAGAGTAAAAGAGCTTGTTTAGGCCTTGGAGAGAAATAAACTCGGGTCCTTTGGTGGAGTTCTGCAATAGCAGGGGGAAAAAATAAAGAAAGAAAAAGAAAAAAGAAAATCAAAAAACAAAAAAAATCCTCCAACCTCTAGGTAATGAGAGGAATAGGTTTTGTGAAATACATTTTCACAGGCTTCCTCAGCATCTAAACACTTAATTAGAATTTTATTTAATCTCCTAAACAATGGGGAGTCTTTGAAGGGATTTTGCTTTAAAAAGATAAATGTGATTTCTGTGTCAGGACACAGAGAAAAAGTCACCAGAAGTGGAGGGAACATTAGGAGGTTTTTATTGTCTTCCAGAAGAGAAGTAATCAGGACCAGGACACTTAATACTGGATATATATATTACGTAGTATTTTCTGTTAATGAAACTTCTTAGTATAACCGTGCAGAGGGAGAGTTTGTTCTATATTTTATGGATATACAGGAGTGCTAGGAAAACGGGAGAATACTCCACCCAGCAATAGTCCATTAAAAATTAATTTCTGCAGAAATTCATAAAAGCGTGAAGGGATGAAGAGGTCATACATGTACCTTACATAATTACTTCCTGATAAACCTCTTTGAATATATGCATCCAGGGGTCATTTGATAAAGTGGGGAAAATATGAGTAATATCTATATGGTAAAAAAATATGGTCAAATGGTAAAACACAGGCATTTAATGTTTATAAATTTTGACCAGCTCTCCTCTGTAAATAAGCTACATTATAGAGTGCACAGAGAAATTTTCCTAATGCTGTTGAATAGTAACTTCCCATGCATGGGTGAGCAGATAATTAAACAATTAAATTAAGTGTAATTCAGAGACTAAGAAAGGGGGGACATCTGAAATTAATCTGTTAATTATTAGCTTCTTCAGACTCTTACAGAAGAGTCTTTAGAACAAAATAAACAAAGTGATAAATTAAATTCCACCTGTTAAAAAGTTGAATTCTGCTGACTTAATTTGCAAGTAAAAATGTGGAAGATGAATAGTAAAATCACACATTTTTATTTAGCTTTTTCCATATACCTTGTCAGGGAAGGAAAAAAAAGCGTGCAGAAAGGCATTGTAAAATAATCACTGAGTTGCTTCTGTAATGGTTTGAGTGTGATAGCAGCAAATCTCAATCTGTACAAGTGCTTAAAACAAAGGAAATGAAAGAAACAGATTAACAATATCAATCTCTTGTTTGAAAACTAGGAGGATATATATTTTAAACTTGTATTTGGAATGATGAATAAATTATTTAAACAAAGTGGCTTTTATTGCTTCCATTTCAAATAGAAATGTTCTATAAGAGCATGAAGTTTTATATAAAAGCTATGTTGGAACCTGTCATATACAATGAGGATGAGCCACGCTCTGTAGCCTATAAAAGCCTATAAAAGACACACGTTTTTTATTTTGTGGGGCCCCAATTATTTCATAGGAAATAAAAAATCAAATGATTTCTTATACATTTTTATATATAAAGTTTTGCTCTTAAGTTTAGTGGAGGTGTTTCTGTCCTCCAAACTAGGTCTCAAAAGACTGATGTTTCAATGGAGTCTGCTAGTAGCATTTATTTATTCCTCTAACAGTTTAAGGGTGGTTCTTTAAAAACACTACCTGGACCCTCGCTTTCTTTTATGAAATGAAAAATTTCTATAAATGCTTGAAATAATGAAGGCATTCAGTCCAAGAAATACTTTTTAAATCTCTCTTTTTATGCTGAGGGTAGTTTTTGTTCCAAGTTTTGCCTTTTCTGAAATAAGATAAAAATATGGTGCAAATTCCTTAAACAGTTCGTGGTTTCATTTATAACTAAGTTTAAACAGATTTAAGAGTAAATTAAATTAGTATGTATTATTTTGCCTAAATGAACCATATGTCTATACTCAATAAACCAAGAATGATAGTTTTATGAGCAAAAAAGTTACATATTATACATAATATCCTCCTAAATTTAAAATTCGATTTTAGACAGATTAAAGGGCAATAAAATGCATATATCTGAAACTCTCAGAAAACTGAAACAGTTATGATAATTTATATTCTTGTGAGACGACTAAAATAAATGAAGTATAAAGTACAAAATACTGTGCACGTTTCACAATATGCACAATTTCACCTGTGCAAATTCAGCTGTGCAGCCTGGGTGAGGAAGAGAGAAAAGAAGAGAGAGACCGGGGACATTTTAAGTGAAGATTATTTCGTTTGTCTTTTCACTGTCACTAGGGGTAAACATGAGAAGAGACATGAAGCAATGCCCTACCCTCAGCTGATCTATGTTCCCTAATTCCTCTCAGGGTGTGTACGGCTCACTGTATTGAGTGATTTTAGTGCTTGAAAATATCTGTCTATATTTTCATCCAACTTGCTCCTAAACGCAAGCCAGCTACTAGATAAAATGCTCAACGAAGAAATAGAGACTTACTCCAAATCAGATAGAAAAACAAACGCCTGTGTAGCACGTTCATAGTTGGGGGCTAGTACTTTGTTCTCTAATGAAGGGTTTCTATAAGGTTTTCTTGGGCTATCCTGCCACAAGCTGCGTGGCTTTAAACAATAGAAATGTATTCTCACACAGTTCTGGAGGACAGTAGGGGTCTGAAGTTAAGGTGTGAGCAGGGCCATGTTCTCTCTTTAGAGAGTCTGCTCCATGCCTTTCTCTTAGCTTCTCGTGTTGCCAGCAATCTTTGTCATTCTTTAGCTGGTAGATACGTCATTCTAATCTCTGCCTCCACTGTCACTCCGTGCTCTCCCTACGTCAAGCTGTGTCTATTCCCCTCTACTTATAAGAACATTAGTCATATTGGATTAGAGCCCACCCTATTGACTCCATCTTAACTTGATTACATCTACAAAGACCTTAATTTCTAAATAAAGTCACGCTCACAGGTACTGGGAATTAGGACTTCAATATATTTGGGGTGAGAGGACAAAATTCAACCAACAACAGGGTTTTACAGTTCATTTTGACTGTGAATTTTTTTTTTTTTTGCCTTCTATACTGATTTTAGACTTGAATTTCCATTTAGAATGTGACTCTATGGGACATAAAAGTACCAGAAATATTTCATAAAAAAGATGTTTTATCTTCTGTTAAATATCTCTTCCAATAAAAAACATTAATTCTTATGGTCTATGTGTAGATTATAAATTTTACTAAATATCCACTTGTAATCGGATTCCTGGAGAGCATATTAGATAATAATTATTTTGCTCTTCATATGTCCTTAGTTTTTTTACCTCTTCTGTTGACAATTGTTCTGTCTACATCCAAGCAAAGAGTACAGGAGGCAAAGAGTTAAGGCTAGTTCAATTACAATTAAGTTTAATCCAAGTATATAATTATGCAGAATTAAAAATCAAGCCACACTAGTGTTAAGTATGCTGAAAAGAAATAGCTTTCCTAAGTTCAGCCAGTTTCCCTATTTTGTTTTTAGGCAGCTTTAAATTTAATAAATCTTGAAAAGATAGTGCAAAATCTCAGACATATGAAAATAATCTATAGCAGGTCCACTATTATTTCTTTTTTAAAAACTGAAATAACTCTAAGGTTCTCTACAACAGAAGTATTGGTTTGAACTGAATCTGGAGTCAAACAGCCTAGGTATAAGTGTATAAGTCATAGTTCTGTTACCTAACTAAAGTAGATTTCACTTCTATAAAACGGGCAGGGATTATATGAAATAATGCAAGGAGAAAATTCAGCTCAGTTTCTGGCACAAAATAAGTCTTTAAAATGTGTGCAACAATATTTGTATAGAAATAACTATTCTTTGGATATTTTTTAATACATAAATTTTTCCAGGTTGCTTCAGGCTAGATGCTGAGGTAATTAATAAAATGAATCAGACATTTTTTCTGACTTCAAGGATCACTTAATTCATGTGGGAAGACTCATAATTTTAAAAATCATCACAATAAAAAATGAGGCAAATATGGCAAAAAATAAAGTGTGTAAGCAGAGTCTAGAAATACATTTCCTAGGAGATTTGGAAGGAGCAATATATGGGAGACTAGAATCTGAATGTTGTTCTTAATTGCTTTTGAACCACTGTGAAGAGAACATCTTGAATGTGTTCTCCAGTAAAATTACATTGGCTTATGTGCTATTTCCAGTTTATTTACATAAAACCATCAATTCTGTACTTCATGAGAAATTAAAATAATTTCCCAGAGTGGTTTTGGCTGTACATTATTTTTTTCTAATGCCCTGACATTAAAATCATACACCTTGAATAATATAACACTCCTGTAAAATAGCCCTAGCTTACTGAGGAATAATTTTACAATTCATACCAAAAAAATAGATTGACATGTATTTCTACTTCTGTGAATTTATCCTTAGAAAATAATTAAGGATATGTACCAATATTTAGCTATAAGCATGTTTACTTCAGGCTCATATTCAATATTAAAAATTAAAAAAAGAAATAGTTGTAGTATAGGAGATTTGCTGAATGTGTTTCTGTTTAAATATAATCAATAGAAATATAGTCTTTTAATAGTTTTATAAAATTACATGTAAAATAATTGAAGTATATTTCTGATATTTTCAGTAATGGAAGCAGATTGCAAAACGGCATACACTGATCCCATTTATGAAAAAAAAATTGGTAAATCTTATGAACGCAGGAAAGAGTCTGTCAGAAGATATGCTGAGTGATTTTAATTTTCTTTATCTTGCTTATATGTATTTTCTAATTTTTCTATACATATTAAACAAGCACAGTTTTAAAATCTTATTACAAGAGAATTGCATAAAGTGACTCATAGCCACAAGCTGAAACTATGGATTCAGTCAGTAAAATCATTAGGCTTTGTTGATTGTTTAAAGTCTTTTTATGGTAAGATAGAGCACAGATTTTGTTGTAAAAACTTTAACCATTTTATTGTAAAATAAAACATGGATAAAGAAAAAATCACACAAAGGAAATATACATCTTGGTAAGTTATTGTAAGGCGAACACCCTTGCAACCCCTACTCAGGTGGAAAATAGAGCTACGTCAGTCACTCCAAAGCCTCTCCATGTACCCTGTTCCAATCACAAGACTTGTCCTTCCTCCAGGAAGGAATCATTATTCTGATTTACAGCATTCACTTCCTTGTGTTTCTTCCTTGTGTTTTATTATTCAAATGTGCATTTATAGACACTCTTGCCTACCTAGATTTCAGTCCAGATGTTGTTGATGTCATGGTATTGTTTGCCATGCTTCTCGGTGCCCTGTATATCTTAAGATTGGCAGCTGGATCAAAATGTCTCATCAGATTCAGGTTTGATACTACTGTCAAGACTATAAGTGGCATTTTGTTTTGCCGTTAGGGGACAGGTAAAGCCTAGTTGTCCCTCTTTTTGTATAGTTAACAGCTGCTGATGCTCAATGATCCATTTATTCACTGAGATTGCAAACTAGTGATATCCTAATTCTATAATTTCTTTTTGGTGTATTAGTCAAACTAGTTTTATAAAAGGACATCTCCCCCATCTATAATCTGGTGATCCAGTGGTAAAATTCACATGGGAAAACCAAGATTAATGCTTGATTCTTTGACTTCAATTATTCTTCAATTATTAGTTTGCTGTCATCTCTGACAGGGATCAATTAATTTTCTACCTTTACAATTATTATTTATAAGTGATTTAAACATATTTGGTGAGTTTCAACAAAATGCGATGATCTATTTTGAAGCTCAGATTGCCTCAGTTAGAGCCTCTTGCACTTTGCTCTTGAGTCCTTTTCACATGACACTGGGTAGTCTGGACATTTTCCTCTTTAGCAATTATGATAAGTTTTAGATTCATCTTGTGTATATTCTGCTTTGGAAATGGAATTATTCATTTCCTCAAGAAGAAAATAGTATTGTGAAATACCTTGGAAAATAGTATTTTAAGACCACAAGATATCTGGATGTTAGAGATTCTCATTGTATTGTGTTGGTCATTGTTTCTATGCCTTTTCAGTGGCCAGAGTTAGAAGATGTATCTATTCATACATACGTATATACATACATACATTTTTTATACATGCATATGTGTATATGATAAACTCACAAGTTCATACTGATAATTCTAAGTCAAATTTAGAACTACAGAGTTTTTAAACTTAATCTCTTCTATATCGTTAATACTTTTGTATCTCTTTTCTTCCACACTAAGAAACCTGCCTTTCAAAGACACATGGGATGTCAAGATGAGACAATTATAATTATTATTCATTTACTTTATCCCATATTACACACAAACTTGTCTCAGAATAACTATACTAACATTATCTCCATCAATATAACATTTTTTTCAATATGCATTCTACTTTATTTTCCTCTTTTTAAATAGTTTTTCCATTACCACATCTTCTGAATATATAGCCATTTTATATTATACTCTTTGCCTCTTAACCCTCATCAAGTCTTTCTTCTACAAGTACTATGGCAACACCTATTCTTATGCCATTTTGCTTGTATCAAATTCAATCTCTATAAGATTCGTAAGAAAGATTCATGGAAAAAAATATTCTGTGTGTTCTTGGATATTGGTATATATTTGGATCCTTTAAATTGGAAGTCAGTTTTGCTGGATATAAAATCATAGGTGCATATATTTTGATTATTTTAGCTTTATAACAGTTTCATTCTGACTTAAAGTATCACAGTTGAAATGCCTAATGATAATCTAATTTTCTTTACATTATAATTTACTCACTGTTTTTTTCCAGAGGAAAGGACTTTTCTTTCTTTTTAAAAAAACATTTAGTAATTTTATTAGAATTTATTAGTCTCAGATATGTGATTTGTTTTTTAAATGTGTAGTTTCAATTTTTTTTTTATTTCAGCATATTATGGGGGTGCAGATGTTTAGGTTACGTATGTTGCCCTTGCCCCCCCGCAAGTCCGAGTTTCAAATATGTCCATCTTTCGGGTGGTGAGCATTGCACTCTTTGTGTATGCATATACCCGTCCCCTCCCCCCTCCCCCTCCCCCTCCCCCCTGCCCAACATCCAATAGATGTTTCTCGAATTTCAGAAATGATTTTAGTTTTTGTTCTGTTCCCTTGTTTGTACTCTTGAGAGACTCCTATTTCCATTTGTTAAATCTTTGCCTATTGTTAACATCTGTCACTTTCTCTTCAATCTTTCAAATCCTTTGTTTCATTTCTTTTTGATTTAAATAAACTCTCATCTTGTATTTCTCTTAAGGTACTATGTTTTGTGTATTCCTTCTTGTGTTCACTCTAATTTAGTCTTTATTTCAAAAATTATATTTTCTCTTTGATCTATTTTTTTTTAGTTCTATCAATCACCTTGTTTCTGAGTTTTTCTAATTTTGATTTTTGTTGTTCTTGAATGTACTCAATAATTTTATTGGTGTCTCTCAGCTCATTTTGGAATAGGTGTCACAAAGGTCTGTTCTGTGGACCTGTCTTTCTGGGATGCTCTAATTGTCTGTAGGGATTTTATTCTGGTCCTTATTCTCTCCTTCTTTTCTTTTTAATTTATTTATTTTTTAAAATTTCAGAATTTTACAGGGTTACACACATTTTGGTTTCAAAAATTGCTTTTGTACTCTTTGAGTCAGTTATAAGCGTGCCCATCCCCCAGATAGTGTACATCGTACCCGTTAGGTGTGAATTTACCCATCCCCTCCTCCCCCTCCCACCTGCTTGATTTCCAATGAATGTTATTTCCATATGTGCATGGAAGTGTTGACCAATTAGTTCCAATTTTATGGTAAGCGCATGTGGTGTTTAGCAACACTTTTCAGATTTGATTTTGATATTTTTCTATTGCTCATTTTTATGCGAAATCCATTTCCCATAATTTTAGAAGAAAGCATGGTTTAGGATAGATTTTCTCACTTCGCAGAGCTCCTTCTTGTTTTTTTTGCGTAGTGTTCAAAATTATGATGGTGTGCCTGCTCAAATTTCTTGTTCTTTTCCTCGTCCCACCCCGCTGCCAAGACACTTTTATCTGCACATTCTTTTATTTTTCTCTAGTTGTCCCTTTCCTGCTCCATTTTAATTTTACACCACCGGTTCCTTCTCAGTGTAAATGTTTGTTTTGGAACAGAGTCTTGGCTGAGCAGTTTTAATGAGTCCTGGAATCTAGAATTCTCTGACTGTTAGTGGCCTTACCTCAGGCCCTTAGCACTCCTTGGTTCTGGGATTAGGCAAAACCTCTCCCAGTTTTAACAGCTGTTTTTGAATTGGCCCAATGTGATTTCCAATAAGTACTTGTTGGCTATTTTAAAGGTTCTTTTGTTTTCAGGTACATCCCTTTCTCTGTTGCTTCTCTTTGCTGTCTCCCACACTAATATTGGCACCATGCAAGTTTTGTGGCTGTTGGTAAATTCACCTCATTTGCTTAAACATTGGGATTTGTGGAGAAACCTTGTGACCTTATTTTGTGGTAAATATTGTCCATAGATTTTTTCTCTCCCTTCTTTCGTTCCTTGCTTCCTTGCTTCCTTGCTTCGTTCTTTCGTTCGTTCCTTCGTTGCTTTCTTTCCTTCTTTCCTTCTTTCTTTTTTATTTTTTGTTGTTGTTAACCAGTTTCTCTGTTTTTATGGGGGATCAACTGGGAGAAAGTTACAAATGTGCCAACACTGCTGCTACCTTCCTTGTTTTTTTTAAAACTCCTGAGACATCATATAGATACAGCCTCAGTCATTGGTTCCTTTGATTACTATTAACTAGTTAGTTATATATATTTCCTATACTATGGTCAATGGAAATAAAGTAAGGGTTTGCCTTTCCTTTTTCATTGTAATGAAAATATAGAAACCAAGTTTGAAACATAAGGAAAAAAATCCCTAATTTGCAATCTGTAAGAAAACATTAGGAGCAATCCAGGCCTTAGCCTAGGTGCTAATTTTATCTAAGCTACCTGACTTCTGCATCTTCTTGAGGGCAGGCCTACTCTATGAAGTTGCATCTTAAGTGGAGGCTATTCTAAATTGCTGGCTAATTCTAGCTGGGGATGTAAGAACTCAATTCCCTCCATACACTTACATTCGTGTCACAGTCTGTTGTTGCACTTTCGTCTTTTCTGAATGTAAATCCCACCCCAAACCTGCAATGACCATGACTGCAATAATTTGTACCTCACACTGCAGTGATTTATTACTAAACAAACAATAATTAATAATTAAAATTCCTTGCCTGCCTCCAGCCTAGACTGTAAATAAAAATGGCAAAGGGAGTTATCATAAGTCACTTATGGCCTAGCCATGCTTACCAGGGTAGGAGACCAGAAAAGGATTTGGAGCTAGATCCCTTACAGTAAAATAAAGGTTATATTTATGAATCTCATATCTATATCCTTAAGTGAATACATATACTATATACTATACAAATACAGATATATATGTATGTTTACACACACATATATGCATGCATATATTATAACCAAATATAGAATTAGCCAAGGATATATGATTTTTGGATTCTGACTATTTTCTCCTAGAAGACAACTGACAGTGATAAGTTCTGGCAAAATTGTTTATTGAATTACAACCATATGGTTTGCAATTGTTATTAGTGATAAAAATGAAAATGTCTGTCCAGAGACAGTTCCCGTGCTGTCTTAGCTATGTGAATTAATTTTCTTAATCATTGAAGGAATTACACTTAAGGAAGCTGGAAAATGTTATTATTAACATTTTATAAATGAAGCAACTGAGTTTTAAAGAAGTTACATAACCAGCCCAAGGTTATGTGTGATTGTATTTAAAGAATCCTCTTGATATTTCTCAGAACTCCATCATTAGCTTCCACTTCTTTCTGTCTTTGTTCTTTTTTAAGGGCAAGGGTAAGTGCCAGGACAGATCTTTAAAAATGCTCAAGTTCCTAATCACACTGCTTTCATTCCCCTTAGTCCGTTTAGCTTGATTTCCGGTACATATTTCTCTAATACACTTCTGATGTGTTCTGTAATGTTTCCTGACACTCAGCCTGATTAAGAAACTTGCCCAAGATTGCACAGGGATTAAGGGTAGAACTATAAGTTAAAATTTTGCATTCCTCTGTTCCCTTAGTTTATTGAAATATATTGTCTTCCCAAAGATGTATTATGGATTACAACACATCTTTTCAAGTAAAGAGCAACAACAACGACAACAAAAAATCTCATGTATGTTTCCAGTCTTACAAATCTAGATAAGAAATGCATGGATACCATAGACATAACAAAGTTTTTAGGCTAATATTTTCATGCTTACAGTACTCTGAAGAAATTATGTCCATTTTCTTGTGCTCATTCTCCAAGTAATCAGAAGGATATTAATGTTAAAAAGTGAAATGAAGTATATTATTATACACTAGTTCTATATTGCCTAGAGACTGTCACTCCTTACTTTAAAAGTTCATTTGAATTTTTGCTGAATAGAAACTGTAGCTAAAAGAAAAAGAAATCCCTCAGGCAAAATTAAGCAGGACATATTTTATATGCACAGAAAGAAAAGGGTTAATTAAACCATCACATTTCGAGCCACTTTTCTAGGACATTTCCTTTTACAGGCGCTATTTGAGAAAATGTATGCAAATTGTACATGGATTTAGTGAGCAGTAAAAGGATATTGTAAAATTTCATTAATTATAAATTCTAGAGAAGAGACAAAATGGACTTTGAATGAGCAGAGTCCATTTGTTCCATTATGTACATTTATCTGCATGTAGGTGGAATTTACAGAATTGGAAGTCCATTTATTGGACACTTGCTACATGTCACACAAGGCTAAGCAACTTACATTTGCTATCTCACTTAACCTTTATATTTAATCTATGAGAATACTACTGGTGTCCCCCGTTGTACATGTTAGAAAAGTAAGGATCAGAGTCTCTTGCACAAGGACATGCAATTATGAAGTAGCAAATCAAACATCTTAAACATTTCTTACTTTTCAAGTGACATTCTCTCCTGCACACATTCTTCCCATATATCTATGTGTTTATTTTTATATAGCTATAGCTATACTCACATATCTGAGTTACTTGCATTTCCCTTTGACATTAACAGAGTCACTTATATTTGTTGTATTTTGAATGAACTATTATCGGTCCAATTCATGGATAAAAAATTAGCCATTCATCTGGCCCCTAATTGCTCACTTGGCCAATAGCTGCCAATAAGAAACATGTTTAGTGTCTCTTACAGATTCTTTCTATTTCTATGTTATCAAGATTTTTTTTAACAAGAATTTTAATAAATGCTATTATGGCACATCTATTAAGATGAATATGTTTTTATTCATTTTTCAACTTTTATGTAGTGAATAAAGTCAAAAGACTTCCTGACATTGAACCATGTGTAGTCATGATATTTTATTAAAAGATGAATTTAATTCTAATAATACTAGATTTAATTTGTAAACATTTTATCTATGACTTTTTACATTTGCACAACTGTTACAAGCGGGACAGTCATTGTCAAAATAATGCAAATGTGAGTAAAAGATGTAACACACATAAGTACATGTCAATGGTTCCTGAGAGTATGACACCCAGTCACCCTTGCCATTTGGATAGGCAAAATCTTCAAATACTATGAAAGTGACTTGTTGCCTGACTGGAGTGGTAGTCCACTAAAGAATGACACCTTCTGGGAGGGGTGTGTGTCTGTGTGTGTGTGCATGTGTGTGTATGTAGGGGTGCTTATATGTATCCCTGTGACCATTTCCAAATGTTCTAAGAGGCATGTGGCCATTCTGGCTATAAGTTCACTTATTGACATGGAAAGTCATATATATGTACATATACACACATGTATCTCAAGTGAATTACTGAATAGTCATCTTTGTTAGCAGCTTTGAAACTATGACTAGCCAATTCCAAAATACTAATCAGCAAATACAAGCTGAGTTCTATCAGCAGTCCTCGAAGGCAATTCCACAGGTTTCCCTGAGTTGACAGAATAGCCTTTGAAGACTGCTAATCTCCCAGGTATTTTATTTTCTTTGTTAGTATTGTGAAAGGTATTGAGTCTTTACACCTGCACCTGAATGTTTATAGCAGCACAATTCACAATTGCAAAGATGTGGAAACAACCCAAGTGTCCATCAATACATGAGTGGATTAATAAACTGTGGTATATGTATACCATGGAGTACTATTCGGCTTTAAAAAACAATGGTG
>CAUYRB010091879.1:0-13306 GCA_963574695.1 Propithecus perrieri
TAGCTCTCTGGGAGGCCGAGGCGGGCGGATTGTTTGAGCTCAGGAATTCGAAACCAGCCTGAGCAAGAGCGAGACCCCATCTCTACTAAAAATAGAAAGAAATTATCTGGATAACTAAAAATATACATAGAAAAAGTTAGCCGGGCATGGTGGCTCATGCCTGTAGTCCTAGCTACTCGGGAGGCTGAGGCAGTAGGATGGCTTGCGCCCAGGAGTTTGAGGTTGCTGTGAGCTAGGATGACGCCACAGCACTCTAGCCTGGGCAACAGAGTGAGACTCTGTCTCAAAAAATAAAAAATAAAAAAATCAATACAACATAGTTATATGCAACAGTACGGATGACTCAGAAAAATGATGACACTATTTTTATAAAACTTAGAAATAAGCAAATTGAAACTATGTATTATCTAAGGATGCACACACATTTAAAAAAATTTTTTTCTGCAGGATCAGGAACCTAATAAACATACAATTCAGTATGGCAATGGCTTCTGCTTTAGAAGCAGGATGTTGGATTGGGGAAATACAACAACATCGGGAATAATTCTGTTCTTGAGTTGGGGCATTAGTTCAGAACTTTTTTACTTGTAATGTTTTTATGCTCGTGCTTGCTTTGTATTGATCAATGTTATGTAATGAAGACATTAAAAAATGGGGCTACAGTATGCTTCTTTGACAGAAAGTTCCCCAGCATGACAGCATTTGCTCCCCAGATATGGAGTGCCCAGGCCCACGCTGCCTGCTATGTTCTGGGGGCGGCGAATGTGAGACAGAGGCAGGACCTGGGTCTTGCCACTTACGAGGCTCCTTGGGTGGTTCTGAGGACACTCAGCAGAGCCTCTGGAAGGTCACCAGTAACAGGCTGGGCTGGGACCGGGTGAGAGGATCTGCGATGTCAGACCCCAGGATTCTGTGATGTTGATTCAAAACCTGGAAAAATCCATCTTCTTAGAGAACTGACAGGTTGGCATGACCCTATTTTTACAGACGAGAAAAACTGAGCTGTAGAGAAGTTTAAGCTGTCATTCACAGATCCAACCTGTTCACTGCTAGCTCCATGCTTTTTCTGCAAAGGTCTCAAGAGAGAGCCTTAAACTATTTCTGTATATGTGTATGTATGTATTATGTATGTGTGTATTATTTATGTGTGGATTTATGTGTATATGTACATACATGTGTGCATTGAATGTGTATTATGTGTGCAGTGTATATGTGTGTGTATATATGCATGCATGTATATGATGTACATGTGTGTATATGTGTATGTATTATCTATGTGTGTATTTGCTGAGTTATATAACCAGGAATATTATTCCAAATTCTTTGCTATAAGTCAGTGTTTCTAAAACTTGAGCTTGCATCAGAATCACCTCAAGGGTTTGCAAAAACTTAGATTGCTGCCCCTAGCCCTGGAGTTTCTGTTTTTAGTCGGTCTGGAGTGGAGCCACAAAATGTGCATTTTAAACAATTTCCCAGGAGATATGATGCTGCTGGTCCAGGTACCCCACTGTAAGAATCCCTGCTGTATTTGTTCCCAGCTTTCCTCTTAAAGAGCCTGTGTCTTATCCTCGCTCAGTTTACAAGATAAAAGGACTAAAATATGATTGATTTAGTCAGGAAATCAAGTTGGGAAAATATTTTTAAATTGTTAAAATTTGCATTTCCCATTATCTGAGCAGGAATAGAAATTAGCTATTCTACTTGACAGACATAATCTGTTCTATATATAACTACACAATTATAGAAGCCATAATTCTTCTTATTAAAATTTCCAGTGGTGTATGTGTTACTGTCATTGGGAGGTCAACTGGGATTAAACCATCCTGACCCAATCCGCGCACACACACAACCCCCAACAGAGAACTCACAATTTATGTCACTAAATTGATTTAAAAGCCGGAGAAAAGACTTTAATGTTTACCTAAATGCTTTACATAACTGAAAAGAGTCATGTTGGTGATTTAAATGAGTTTTATGTTAAAAAGCTACGTGACGAGCAGTTTCCATGGGAGAAGTGCTAGTTCTTCCTCCCTACAGTTTCCAGCTCATGTGTTTATATGGATGAAAATGTAGAGCTTCCTTGCATCAGAGTCTTAAGATTATTACTGATACAGATAGGCCCTTATCAACTAATGCTAAATGGAAAAAGAAGATGTCAGAATTGTACATTCAACATGATTCCAAGCACATACATACCCAGTGGACAGAAGATCTGGCTTCCTACGTACACTCTCATGTTTTCTCCAGTACGTGAAAGTGCAGCCACTGGCATTTAGGGGCCTCACCATGCACCATGCCCTGCCGTAAATGTTTTATATATCTTAGCACATGCTGCCTTCACAGTGCTCCTGGAGGTAGATGCAGGTGGGGACACTGAGTCACAGAGCTGCAGGTGACTTGCACAAGTTCCCTCAGAGTAACCGGGACCCACATCCTTGCTGTTACTCCTGCATGGGCCTCTTTTCAATTTGGGAAATTGTAAAGAAGCGAGTATAACTCTCTGCACTGCTGGAATGTAAAAGAGGCCCCTAGGTCATTCTGCTTGTGTCTGTGCCTTGGAGCTGGAAGGACCTTTTTCAAGACAGATCACAAAGTCAGGGAAGGCCCCCTCAGCCCCTTGGCCCTGGGACTGAGGGTCCTTCACACCAGAACAGCCCTGCGCAGCCGGTTATCTGCCCCGAAAGACCCACACTCAGTCATTTCAGGATGGAGTAGCTTTACCTCCGCTTTGTGAGGCTGTAAGTTGAGCTCAGAGAAACAGATGTGGCCAAGGCCACACAGGCAGTGATAGACCCATCTTCTGATGTGGGACAGTCATTGACACCCCCACCCTCTCATGTGGGTTCTGGCTGGTTCACACAGGCATGCACACACACATGCACACATGTGTACACACAAGCACACATGCATACATGCATGTGCAGGCACAGGCATACATGTACATGCACACATGTAAAAATGGGCACATGCAGGCACACACATCATGCACACACGGGCACACACAGGTGGACCCAGGCACACTAAGGAGGAGGATTCTTGTGAAGCCATATTCCCTCCTGATGGGCCTCTCCTCTCAAAGGCAGCCCCCACTCGTGAGAGGCCGACTCCACCGCCGACTTCGCAGTCCCTACCAGGGCTCACATCTCTGCTGCAGTGTGTACTGTCTCTGCTTTTGTTCTGCTCCCGGCTGGTATTGGGTGTCCGGGTCCCCCTGGGTTCTCAGAGGCAGGGTATCTTGCCCCCAGGGACCTCCTGGGCTCACGTGCACCCTGTGGGGTGCACAGGAAGGGCCCCTCCCCCGATGATGATGTGATGCACTGTGCACCTTCTGCCTTCACCCCCGCGAGAGGGGCCCTGCAGGTCCTCACCCTCACGGCGCAGGTCCGGGCTCCACCCGAGCCCTTTCTCCAGCACCCAGGGTACCATCCCTTGGCCTCGGTTCAGAATGCTTTGGGGATGGCTGGGTTTAGGGATGGCTGCTGATGAGAGTCCTGTTCCTAAGATTATGTTGTTGGCACAAATGGAGAAGGGTGTTCCTGGTGCTTCCTGGGGCAGAAAGCAGCATGAGTTTGGCGGCTCCTGGTTGAATCTGCTTTCCCAGTTAGTTCCCAGTTATTGGCGTGCAGCCCTTGGCGAGTTACATTGTGAGCTGGGCTTCAGTTTTTCCACCTGTAAATGGAAGGTTGATATACTGTTGTAGGATGAAAAGAAACCACCCATGTAAGGCGCCTATCAGAGCGCGTGTAGTCCGAAGCCTCGGCAAAACAGAGCCCCTCCCACCTGCTGGTGCCCTGGCTCCAGGAACACTCTCCAGGGGCTTAGGTAACTGCGTTACATGTCTTTTAAATGAGTTTTTCTGGTTCTAAAATAGAAAACTAACACACATTGCAGAAAATACAAAAAATATAAAAAACTATAAGAACATAATCGGTGATATCCCTTTTAATTTTAACTAATTCACCAGTGAGACAGACATTTCTTTATCTATTTCTTACCCTTGAAATTTCCTTTCATTTTATGTGAGGTTGTTCATTGACTTTTCATGTCTTTTGTCCATTTTTCTATTGGCGTTTTTAAAATAAATTTCAACAGCTCTTTAATTTTAAGGATAGTAACATTTTGTTTGTTGTAAGTGTTGCAAATAATTTTCTGGTTTGTTATTTATCTTTTAGTTTTACTTTGTCCTTACTTTTTAAAAAAAATATAATCCACATACCATATAATAAAATTCACTATTTAAAGTGTATAATTCAGTGGTTTTTAGTATATTCACAAGGTTGTACAATCAACAGTAATTCCATAATATTTTCAAACCCCCCCAAAGAAGCTTGGAACCCATTAGCAGTCATTCTCCATTCTCTCCAGCCCCCGCTCCTGGTGATCACTGATCTACTTTCTGTCTCTACGGATTTGCCTATTCTGGACATTTCCTATAAATTGAATCATATATTATGTGGCCTTTTGTGTCTGGTTTCTGTCATTTAGCTTAAAATTTTCAAAGTGCATCCAGGTTGCAGCATGTGTCAATACTCCATTATTTTTTAAGCCTGAATAATATTTCATTGTACGGATAAAACACATTTTATTTATTCATCCATAAGTTTATACACATTTAGGTTATTTTCACTTTCATCTATTGTGAATAATGCTGCTATGAACATTTGTGTACAACTTTCTGGGTGAACTTATGTTTTCAATTCTGTTGGGCATGTACCTAGGAGTGGAATTGCTGGGTCCTGTGGTAACTGTGTTTACCATTTTCAGGAATGACCAACATGTTTTCAAACGTGGACTCATCATTTCACATTTCCACCGGCAGTGAGTGAGGGTTTCGATTTCCCATATCCCCACCAACACTTGTCATTTTCTGTCTTTTTGAGTATAGCCACGCTAGTGGGTGTGAAATAGTATCTCATTGTGGCTTTTATTTGAATTTCCCTAATCACTAATAACGAGCATCTCTTCATGCTCATTGGCCATTTGTATACATTCTTTGAAAAAATGTCTATTCAAACCCTTTTTATTTGTTTTTTTAATTGCTGAGTTGTAAGAGTTCTTTATATATTCTGCATTCTAGACATTTATCAGATATATGATTTGCAAATAATTTCTCCCATTCTGTGTATTTTCTTTTTACTTTCTTAACAATGTCCTTTGAGGCACAAAGGTTTTTAATTTTTTTTTTAACTTCAACAAATCAGAAGTTTACTGGGTTTGCATTTTAAAATGGACTGTCAAGAGTTATTAGATTTATGTTAATATATTCAATAAAATATATTGAGCAGTATATTGGTTCTGTGAAGTATGGGATTACAAGGAATGAGTCATTTTTGCCCTTAAGGAGCTCACAATCTAGTAAAGGATTAGGCACTACTTGTTTTAAACATATGTGCTCAATTTTTAACAATATTTAGGTCAGGATTTTCCATGAAGCACCAATCCTATTAAAAGGGCAGGTACATTTGGAACATAGAATGTACCCGGAGGAAAACACAGGAGGATATTAAAGGCCCTGAGAAATCTTGTATTAAAGAACTTTAACTTTGCTTAACTCAGCATTTCCCAAAATTATGTAACTGCATAATCTTTTTTTCTTTTTTGACCTAATACCTATAGGCACACTTGGAAATGTTGATGGGTTTTTAATTTTGATGTAGTTCAAATTATCTATTTTTTCTTTGGTTGCTTGTGTGTTAGGTAGCATAAATAAGAAATTGTTGCCTAATTCAAGATCACAAAGATTTACACCTGTGTCTTTTTCTGAAAGCTTTTCAGTTTTAGCTCTTACATATAGGTATTTGATCCATTTTGAGTTAATTTTTGCATATGGTGGAATACTCAGAATTCATTCTTTTTCATGTGGGTATCCAGTTGTTCCAGCACCATTTGTTGAAAAGACTATTTTTCCCCATTGAATTGCCTTGACGCCGTTGTTTAAATCAGTTGACCATAGACATGTGGGTCTATTTCTGGACTCGTAATTCTATCCCATTGATCCAGGTATCTACCCTTGTGAGTGCCATGCTGGTCTGATTATCATAGGTTTGTAGTAACTTTTTGAAATGTGGAAATGTAAGTCTTCCAAATTTGTTCTTCTTTTTCAAAGTTGTTAGGGCTATTTTGGTCCTTGCATTTCCATATAAATTTTCAGATAAGTTTGTCAATTTTCTTCATTGGAATTTTGCTAGGGATTACATTGAATCTGTAGATAATTTGGAGAGTATTATCATCTTAATAATATCATGACTTCTAATTCATGAACACAGAATCTTCCCATCTATGTAAACTGATTTTTTGTGTATTGATCTTGTATCCCACAAACTTGCTCAACTTGTCATTAGCTCTATTAGATTTTTTATGTGTCTGTGGATTCCTTCCTTAAAATTTTCTATATACAAGATCATGTCATCTATAAATAGAGCTAGTTTTATTTCTTTCTTTCTAATTTGGGTGTCTTTTATTTCTTTTTCTTGCTCAGTTGTCCTGGATAAAACTTCCAGTACAATGTTGAATAGAAGTGGTAAGAGCACACATCTTTGTTTTGATCCTGATCTTCGAGGAAAAAACATTCATTCTTCCACCATTACATATGACGTTAGCTGCTGGTTTTTCATAGATGCCTTTTATCATATTGAGGAAGTTTCCTTCTATTTCTAGTTTGTAGTGTTTTTATCATGAAAGTGTGCTGTATTTGGTGAAATGCTTTTTTGTGGCTATGAGATGATCATGTGGTTTTCACCTGTGTTCTATTAATATGGTGTATCACGTTGTTTGATTTTTATATATTGAACGATTCTTGCATTCCTGTGATAAATCCCACGTGGTCATGGTATATATTCCTTTTTATACGCTATTGAATTCAGTTTGCTGGAATTTTGCTAAGAATTTTGCACCTTCTTCTTAAGGGATATTGATCTTTAGTTTTCTTTTCTTTGTCTAGTTTTGGTAACAGGGTAATACTGGCCTCATAGGATAAACACCTCTTATACTTCTGGAAAAGTTTGTGACATAAGTGTCTTAATATTTCTTTAAACATTCAATAGAATTCACTACGGAAGCCATTTAGTCCCAGGCTTTTCTTTGCTGCAAGTGTTTTGATTACTAATTCAATTATTTGCTGCAGATTTATTTAGATTTCCCTTTTCTTCTTGAGTCAGTTTGTGCATTTCTAGGAATTTTTCCATTCAGCTTAACCAATTTGTTGGCCTACATACTAATCATAGTATTCCTTTATAATTCTTTTTATTTCTGTGAGATAGGTAGTGTTTACTTTTATTTTTGATTTTGATAAATTGACTCTTCTCTTCTTGGTCAGTCTAGCTAAAATTTTGTTAATTTTGTTGCTCCTTTCAAAGGACCAAATTTTGGTTTTAGTGATTCTCTCTAAATTTTTCTATTCTCTATTTCGTTTATTTTCATTCAAATATTATTTCCTTCCTTCTTGCTTTGGGTCTAGTTTGATCTTGTTTTCTAGTTCCTTAAGGTGGAAGTTTAGGGTAATGGCTAATTTTATGTGTCAACTTGGCTGCCTAGGCCACAGTACCCAGATAGTTGGTCAAATGTTTTAGATGTTTTTCGTGAAGGTATTTTTTAGATGAGATTGACACAAATCCAAAGACTTTGAGTGAAGCACATTACCTTCCATCAGGGGAGTGGGCTTCATCCAATCAGTTGAAGGCCTTACAAGGGAAAGAAAAATGACCTCCCCTACGAAGAAGGAATTCTGCATCCAGACTGCCTTTGGACTCCAGCTCAACATCAACTCTTCCCTGGGTCTCCAGCCCCCTGGCCTCCCCCGCAGACTTTGGATTCGCCAGCCCCCATAATCATGTGAGCCAATTGGTTAAAAGAAATCTCTCTATTTGTCTCCTTTTCTCTCTGTGTATGTGTGTGCATATGTGTATACATATGTGTGTGCATATGTGTATATATGTGTGTGTACACATGCACATACACATCCTGTTGGTTCTGTTCCCCTGGAGGATGCTGACTAATACAGTCAGGTATTGATTTGAGATCTGTCTTTTTTTTAACGTAGGCATTTACAGGAGTAAATTTCCTTCTAAGCAATGATTTCACAACATCCCATAAGTTTTTTGTATGTTGGGTTTTCATTTTTATTTATATCAATGTATTTTGTAATTTCTCTGTGATTTTTCTTTCCTGTGACCCACTGTTTATTTAGGATTTTTTTTAATTTACACACATCTGTGAATTTTCCAAATTTCTTTCTCAGATTGATTTCTAATTTCATTCCATTGTGGTCAGAGAATATAATTTGATTTCAATTCTTTAAAAATTACTGAGAATTGTTTAATGGCCTAATATATGGTCTGGCCTGGAGGACATTTCACATGGATTTGAGAAGAATGTGAATTTTTCTGTCCTTGGGTAAAGCGTTTGTCTTTACTTCTTAAGTAGCCAAATATGCACTTTCCTTTCTAATTTCTGTTATTGTTTTTATAATTACAAATCTCTACCCATGCTGAGACTATTTAAATATTTACTTCTATTAATTCAGCTTTAACAATGACATTTGAAATGCAGGCATATTTTCTCAGTGGGACCCCAAAGAACCTACAGATACCCCCAAGAAAAGAAGTCCACTTTGAACATCCACTAACCCAAGTCAAGGCCAGAAAAAGAAGTCAATGTGGGAGCCACACAATCTTCAGTTAGTTGTCTGAATAGATTATTAATTTTTCTCTCTTACTGCATCTTTGTAGGTGGTAATCTGTGGCAGCTATTTTGGAAGCTGCTAGATGACACTATTAAAAATTGGGGTATAATTTTTTTTTTTTTTTTTTTTTTTTGAGACAGAGTCTCACTCTTTTGCCCGGGCTAGAGTGAGTGCCGTGGCTTCAGCCTAGCTCACAGCAACCTCAAACTCCTGGGCTCAAGCAATCATTCTGCCTCAGCCTCCTGAGTAGCTGGGACTACAGGCATGCGCCACCATGCCTGGCTAATTTTTTTTTTCTATATTTTTAGTTGTCCGCTTAATTTCTTTCTATTTTTAGTAGAGACGGGGTCTCGCTCTTGCTCAGGCTGGTTTCGAACTCCTGAGCTCAAACAATCCGCCCGCCTCGGCCTCCCAGAGTGCTGGTATAATTTATTTATTAGTTTGCTTGGGCTGTCATAACAAAGTATCATGTTCTGGGTGGGTTAAAAACAGAAATGTATTGTCTCGGAGACTAGAAGTCTGGGATCAAGGTGCCTTCAGGGTTGATTCCCTCTGGGGCTGGGAGGGAGAACCTGTTCCAGGCCTCTCCGGCTTCCGGTGGTCCTCTGGCTGTGACAGCGCCAACCCAGTCTTCACATGCCGTTTCCCTGTGTGTCCCTGTGTCCAGATTTTCCCTTTTAATATAGATACCAGTCATATTGGACTAGGGGCCCACCCTAATTAAGTATAGCTAGTAAAGTGTAACTTAACTAATTACATCTGCAATAACCCTAATTCCAAATAAGGTCACATTATGAGGACTTCAACATGTGAGTTTGGGAGGGTCACAATTTAGCCCATAACAGCTTAAATACTTTAGGAAAATGTATAGATCCTAAGAATATGAATTGATTATTTTTTACTAATATATAAGCCCATGCAACCACCACTCAAATCAAGATGGTGAACATTCTCAGCACCCCAGATGGCTCCTTCATACCCCTCCAGTTAGTTCTTTCCCAAAAATAACTGCTATTTTAGAAAGACTTTATTTTAAAACCAAAGATCTATCTTTGCTTTCTGATATCTGTTTGAAAATATCTCATTGGGGCCCCTGCTATCCGCAGTGGTCTGGCCTTTTCTAAGCAAAAGGTCCACTCCCAAGTCTGGCTAAAGCCAGAGGAGACATCTGCTAACGGTTTTGAGTCTTCCCTGCTGGCACTTAGGCACTGTCAAAGTATCTGCCTTCATCTGGTGAATGTCTAGCTTACTAGAAAAGCCAAATAACTTACGCAGTGCTCCAGGGCAAATGCTTCCTGTTACATTTCCCCCTGTACTCCCCGGCCCGCGCCACGCTGCAAAATGATGGACAGTCCATCTGCAGCCATCATCAGCCATGCCCCTTCTGATGACGCCTCCAGTAATCTAATAAGAGGGCCATTTCAGGAATGTGAGAGAACCTACTCCCGTTCATCCTGGACACTTACATACTGGACAGGCACTATCACTTTTACTGCCTTTTGTTGTTGTTTTCTGTTCATCCTCGAATTTTGTAGATCTTCATAGCTGGGTCATCTGAAACACAGAACAAAATTCAGCAGTTACAGTGGCAAGTTCCTCTACATCTCCTGTTGCCACTTCTGCCAGAGTCCTCTGTACCCCACTGACATGTCTAAAGATGCTTCCTCTGGTTATCTCAAAAGCTTCTCAAACTGCACAATTTAAATCCCCATGTTTCCCCTTAAAATCATACTGCTTTGTCATTTTTTGTTTTGTTTTGTTTTGGTCTTAATTTGGTAAATCGCTCCTCCACCTATTCAAGTCACTCAAGAAACAATCCTGGGAATTGTGCTATTTGATTCTTTTTTCCTAAATCTTATCATATACTTAACTAAACAACCCCATCTATATGACCTCTGGGGGCCTCCCCTCCCTGCTGCCTGGGGCTGCTGTCAGCTGTCTGCTGAGAGGGCACCAACATTGGGCTGTTCCCTGTCTGTAGTCTCTCCCCTCTAATATCCATGCCACATTGTCATCAACTTGAATTTTCTAAAATGGAAATATGAGCATGTTGCTTTTATGCTTAACATGGTCCAGAGCCTCCTCATAATCCCTGGGCATAGGCTGCAATGGACACTCGTGCTCAGGTTCCACCTGCCTTTTCAGCCTGATTCCCCACCCCCCTACTCCTCACCCAAGCAAGCCTCAGCTCACAAACTCCCACCCTAGGGAGTCCTACCTGGAGGCCCCTTCCCCTGGATAAGTGGGCCCATCCTTTGGGCACAGCCCATAGACACCCAAACTCTGCTCCCAGTGGAGCTTCAACTCACTGGCCAAGAGTGAGGGCCTTGGGGCTATGCTGCCTTGTTTAAGACCCCTCCTACCCCAGTAGCCAAATGATGCTGTGCAAGTTGATTAACCTCTCTGGGCCTTGACTGCTTGTCTTAGTCCATTTTGTGCTGCTACAACAGAATGCCTGAAACTGGGTAACTGATAAAGAACAGAGATTTATTTCTCGTAACTCTGGAGGCTGAGGAGTCCAAGAAGAACAGGCCACAACCAGTGAGCACCTTCTTGCTGCGTCACAACGTGGCAAAAGGCGTCTCTCTCAAGGCATCTCTTGAGAGAGAACAAGAGATTGAACTCGCAGCCTCAAGCCCTTTTATAATCAGCATTAATCCATTTAAGTGTGGAGCCCTCCTGACCTAACACCTCCCAGTAGGCCTCATGTCTTAACACTGCTGCATTAGGAATTTCAATTCATGCTTTTTGGGGGACACATTTAAACCAAAGCACAGCTTCATCTGTAAAATGGGGATCATAATAGTTTAACTCAAAGGGCTGTTATCAGGAATGATGTTTTCCTATTGGTTGCTTAGAACAGCACCGGCAAATGGTCAGTGCTCAGTAGCTAGTAGTTGTCAATACTCCCTGTTACATCTTTCTGTTAAACTGTTAACCACAGTGGAGCATCCTTCATTTAAATATCTGAATCTCCCATGAGGCTGTGAGTTCCCCAAGAACAAGAGCTGCTTCTACCATCCCTCTGAGCTCAGGTCCAGCTCAGTGCCTGGTGCACAGTCAACAAGAAGAATTTATTCCATTATTCACCTAAGATGGCCAGGTGGGCTGTTTTTCTTGCTTTGCATCTTGTGTGTTGTGGATAAGAATGAAATTAGGTGCATATGTACATGCCCGGCCTGTCCCATCTTTCCTCAGGACACAGCCTTGGAAGTAACTGTGCAATTTGCTTCTGTACCAAATGATGCTTGAATCTGTTGGCTCCACGGGTTCTTGGGCCCCTAGCTGCACCAGGGAATCAGATGAAGGCATTTGGGGTTCAGCAATTGCTGCTTTGAATCAGTGATTCACAAATTGCAGTCTTGATCTTTGTCTGAACCTCCTCCAGGTTGTAACTACAGAGGAGAACTCTGCTTATTGATTGGGAAGCCAGGCCCTGGCCCCATTCTGACATTTGAGCTCCAAGACCCTGCTGGGGCTGTCATTTAGACCCTGGGCCCCTCAGCTTCCTCAGCTGAAAAGCATGGTGGTAATCAAACCCGTCTCACTGATGCAGGGCATTGCAGGGCTTTGTAAACATTACATAAATACAATACCACATTAGAATCCTTGCTTAAAACAATGGGGAAAACATTTAAGACAGAGGTGGGGAAGCTTTTCATGTTAGAAGGCCTCATTAATTTAGCTGTAATCAAATAAGGCCACATTGAAGAAACATCAATTAGATAGACTTAAAAATGTACATTATTTCTCTGGGAGGCCGAGGCGGGCGGATTGTTTGAGCTCAGGAGTTCAAAACCAGCCTGAGCAAGAGCAAGACCTCGTCTCTACTAAAAATTAGAAAGAAATTAATTGGACAACTAAAAATATATAGAAAAAATTAGCCGGGCATGGTGGCGCATGCCTGTAGCCCCAGCTACTCTGGAGGCTGAGGCAGGAGGATCACTTGAGCCCAGGAGTTTGAGGTTGCTGTGAGCTAGGATGACGCCATGGCACTCTAGCCCGGGCAACACAGTGAGACTCTGTCTCAAAAAAAAAAAAAAAAAATATACATTATTTTGTAAAAATCTACTACTATGTACTTAATAATTTAAAAAAATGAAAACTATTTGTTAATTTTAAAGTTAGCTTAGCTAACCTTTTAATGACATTGTTGTGTCTGCTTTTTGCTGGAAAATATTTGAATATATGGTTGCAGCATGGAGGTCTTCAGTTTCAGTTGATGCTCTAGATGGGTATCAGTCATTTGTGACCTTCAGGGTGTCTGGATTTGGGTTAGGTAGGAGAACGTAGATTCACAGCAATAAGTGGTTGAAAAGCAAGAAAGCGTCTTTTGGGCATGTTGCCAAAGGCGTGGGTATTCTACTGCATTTTTGCATATTCCAATTGGATCTTTCTTAGCATCAAACAGTGACTTTAAAATGTCATTTACTGAGAGCTCAATCAATTCTATCTGCAGTTCTTTAGGTACCTTGGTGATATCAGCTAGGTGAGGCTGAAATGCTAATTCGAGTGTGATGTCATGATTCTCAAAGTCAGTGAAACTTTCATTTGTATTCTCCAATTAATAGGTCTATAAGAGCTGTGTATTCTTAAAATGATTTGCGTATATCATCCTGCTCATCA
>CAUYRB010091880.1:0-13836 GCA_963574695.1 Propithecus perrieri
GTCTCACTCTGTCGCCCAGGCTAGAGTGCTGTGGCATCAGCCTAGCTCACAGCAACCTCAAACTCCTGGGTTCAAGCGATCCCCCTGCCTCAGCCTCCCGAGTAGCTGGGACTATAGGTGTACGCCACCATGCCCAGCTAATTTTTTGTTTCTATTTTTAGCTGCCCAGCTAATTTTTTTCTATTTTTAGTATAGACGGGGTCTTGCTGTTGCTCGGGCTGGTCTTGAACTCCTGAC
Organism: Propithecus perrieri; assembly: GCA_963574695.1. Classification (NCBI taxonomy): domain Eukaryota; kingdom Metazoa; phylum Chordata; class Mammalia; order Primates; family Indriidae; genus Propithecus; species Propithecus perrieri. Next base: position 238 of record CAUYRB010091880.1, read on the forward strand.
CTTAAGCAATCCTCCCGCCTCAGCCTCCCAGAGTGCTAGCATTATAGTTGCGAGCCACTGCACCTGGCCAGTTTGCTAGTAACATTTGAAGTGCACATAAAAGTTCTATTTTTGGAAGCTAGAGGTGGTACTTAGAAGTGTCACTGTGTTCCTTCTTGCTGTAGAGCCCCTTGGATATTACTGTTGTGTCCTCCCCAGGGGTCAGAGCCATCCTTGTTTAGCAGTGGCAAAGTTCTAGGACACTCAACACATGGCGCAGATGTCACTGAGGTGTGTGAGGAACTGTAACTTAAAGTGAGCAGTGCTGACATGAGCCTGGGAAACACTCTAGTGGCCTCAATTCTCCATGGACCTCACTGAGAATTGGGAGGTCTGGCTAGGAATGAGGGTAGGGGTGAGCAGTGGGCTTGGAAATGTTAATCTCTCAGCCTCAGTTTCCTCATCTATACAATGACAATAGGAATGTCTATATTTTGGGCTTATGAGAATTGGTAGAGAGGATACATGTGAAATTATCAGGCACATAATAAGTTTTTTGTTTTAGACTTACATGCAAAACATTGTCTAATTCCTTAGATGGCCTGCCATCTGCATTCAAATTTACCTTATTGTTTTTTCTTTTTTTAATTTAAAAGTTAATAAAAAATTTTTTCTTTTTTTTGACATGGGGTCTCACTCTTGCTCAGGCTGGTCTCGAACTTCTGAGCTCAAGCAATCCTCCCACCTCGGCCTCCCAGAGTGCTAGGATTACAGGCGTGAGCCACCAAATTTACTGTATTTATTGATGGGTCTCCTTTGTCCCCACTCTCTAATGTGGTCGTAGACAGGTCTTGTGCTTCTTGTGGTTTAGAACCTTGGGAGTCTGAGTGGGGAAGAGCGAGTAAAGTCAGCCATTCCTGGGCCTGGGGTAATTTCCAGCAATGGAGCTGGCTCCCAGAATGTATGTATATGTGTTCACTGAAGCTTGGGTCATGACTGGATCATAAAGGTAATCTATGGGGACAGAGTGGCTCCTGTTTGTGGTCTGTGATAGCCAGGCAGCAAGTAGGAAGACTGGGTCTTTTGTGACAGGGAACAGAAATGGGTGGTTATTTTGCAGCCTTTGTAGGTTTGAATGTCAGCAGTGATGGGACATTCAGGTGTGCTCTCAGCTGGGGCAGGTGCAGGGTGTCCCTTCATTTTCTTTTTCTCCTGATTCTCACAGATCCATTGGCCCCTTTGCCTTAGGCGGGCAGGGCCAAAGTGATGTTCTCTGTAAAGAGAGGTTGGGCCTCTGTGCTCTCTCAGTGCAAACCTGCCAGTGATTTTATGGTTTTTCTCCTAGGTCTGCTGACATTTGTGAACTGTGCCTATGTCAAGTGGGGCACACGTGTGCAGGACACGTTCACTTACGCCAAGGTCCTAGCGCTCATTGCCATCATTGTCATGGGCCTTGTTAAACTGTGCCAGGGTAAGAGGGGCCCAAGGTGGGAAGGGGGGTGCATGTCTTCAGGAGGTCCTCTTGATTCCCTGAGGAGGATGTGGGAACTCTATTAGCTTTGCCACTCAGCTCTGTCTGTGTCAGTGAGGGCAAGAGATGAGAATAAAGTTCTTCCTGGGCTTCTTAGGCCAGATGGATATTAGTCAGCTCCTCCCTCAGGGCTACTTTCCCCTGTGGAGGCTGGGAGCATTGCAGGAAGCCAGCCAAGACCCTAGGAGCTCTTGAAGGTTGGGTCATAATTTGGTTATAAAAGTAATCTGTGGGGATAGAGTGGCTCCTGTTTGTGGTCTGTGACTGCCAGGCAGCAGGTAGGAAGGCTGGGCCCTCCTTGAGTGGGAATGGAAATGGGTGGTTATTTTGCGGCCTCTACTTTTCATCAGGATTCGCATTCAGCATTCCTTCCCAAAGTCAGCTCTTGGCAAAATATGAAAATATTGTGAAAGTGGCACTGTTTTTCCTGCATGTTGGCTTTAGAAAGCTTTTCATTCCTGGATCAGAGCCAACTGGCAGTGAGGGTAACAGGCCTACAAGATCTCCTGAGCCCTTGCAGAAGTCCTGAGGTGTCTTTGTTTCACAGTGTCACTCTGTCGCCCAGGCTAGAGTGCCGTGGCGTGATCATAGCTCACAGCAGCCTCAAACTCCTAGGCTCAGGCAATCCTCCTGACTCAGCCTCCCCGAGTATCTGGGACTACCAGTGCGCACCACTGCACACGACTAATTTTTCTGATTTTATGAGTGACGGGATCTCGCTCAGGTTGGTCTCAAACTCCTGACCTCAAACAATCCTTCTGCCTTGGCCTCCCAGAGTGCTAGGATTACAGGTGTGAGCCATTGCGTCCGGCCCAGAGGTGTCTTTGACCAAGGATATCTCAATTATTTCACAACCCAGTTCTCTAGGCCATCAATCCCTAAATGTGGCCGGGTGAGGTGGCTCACGCCTGTAGTCCCAGCTACTCGGGAGGCTGAGGCAGGAGGATCACTTGAGCCCAGGAGTTTGAGGTTGCTGTGAGCTAAGCTGACGCCACAGCACTCTAGCCAGGGCAACAGAGTGAGACTCTGTCCTAAAAAAAAAAAAAAAATCCCTAAATGTGTCTGTGTTTATAGTCACCAGGGGAGCTAAGACCCTCATCTCAGACCTATTAGCTCACAAGCTTGTTGGTTTGTTGTCTTATAAGCTGTGCTTTTAAGAAGTGCTCTCAGTGATTCTTAGGCAGCTGTTCTAGCACCTTTGTGCACTTACACCAAGTTAGTACAACTAGGCATCTGGATGACCCTGGTGGCTCAGAAGCATATTGGGGTCAAATTGGGTTGTTGAGCAATCCTCCCCTCAAGGTCTGTGCCTTAGGGAAGCACTGCTGTGTGTGATGACTGACACCACTGGAGGATGGGGTCTCTATTTTCCCTTCTCTTGTGGCACACTCAGCCCTTTTGCCACATTGATAGCTGGGTCTAGGTTTTGTCCAGGACATGATAACAGGCTGCCTTAGAAGTCTGGATCTTACTAAAAACGCCAATGTGTCCAGAAGATCTCTGTCCTGGGTAGCTGAATGCTAATCCCGGGCTTTCAGGTCTGCAGTCTCCAGAGACCTCCAAGGAGAATGACAGGTGCCTGGGCCTGGGCTGGCTCCCTGAAGGCTAGAGATGGCCCAAACCTAGCCCAGGCACATGGAAAGCTAAGAGACCCCAGTTCTCCTATAGCCAGTGATTTCCTGCCCCGTGAAACCATAGCCACTGCAAGTAGCAGCGTACTCTCCATGAGACTGATAAACCCGTTGAACCAAATTGTGCAGTGGTCTGGGCCAAGAGAGGTGGTTCCACAGAAGTTCTAATTACTGATGAAAAATAACTGCTTTATGTGAGACTGGGTTCTTTATAAAAATAGGAAGAAGAGCTGTGGCCTGCTGTGAGGCCACTTGGAGGAAATGGAAATTCTTTAGGGTTTTGGAAAAAGTGTTGTCACATCAGAGGGCAGCCAGGAATGCCTTTGTTTTTCTGAGATTGTCTAGTTTTACTAAAGGAATATGAACTTTCCTGAGGGAGTGGGTGGGGTGGTAAAGTGCAGGGAGCTAGTAGTTGTTGATCTTTTGGTGTTAAATTATGTTTTTTTCTTCCCCCTGCCCTCTCGTTTTTTCTTTCTTTTCTTGTCTCTCCCTTCCTACCCCTTTCTCCTGTTTTCATCTTCCCTTCCTCTTTGTTACTGTCCCTCCCCATCCTTCCTCTTCTCCTTATACCTTCCATCTGTCCTCCCCCCTTTTCCTCTGACCTGTCACTTCTCCCTGAACCCCTCACCTGCCTTTGCCTCCACAGGACACTCTGAGCACTTTGAGGACGCCTTTGAGGGTTCCTCCTGGGACGTGGGAGACCTCTCTCTTGCCCTGTACTCTGCCCTCTTCTCTTACTCAGGTTGGGACACCCTTAATTTTGTAACAGAAGAAATCAAAAACCCAGAAAGGTAAAGGCGGGATCACACTCTCACTCCCCAGCTTGGCTGGAACTCCTGCTGATAGTGGGCATGCTTGCCCTCTCCCCTCTCCTTCTCCCTCTGCCTCTCATGCTCTCTTCTCCTACTCCCCCTTCTCCAGGTAGGAGGGGCTGAGGGCTAGGATGGAGTGAGTGAAGGTGGGGAAGCCTTTGGGTCCTGGCCCACATGTTCACACTGCAAGGTCCCCGAGTCCTTCTTGGAGAAGAGCTCCTTCAGTGGGGAGCAGCAGACCCAGCTGGGGCTAAGGTGTTAGGACCTTGCACGCTGGTGCTGACTGCAGCCTGCAGAGCCAGAGCTTATTCTGGCCAGCTGGGTTCCCAGCCCGGCCTCTAATCCCCAGAGGACACAGTTCCTTGTCCTGAGATGGAGGAGGATTTTGAAACCCTGTGGGACCATTGGCCCTTCTGTGGCAAGGATCCAATATTGATCATGACCTGTCTTCACGAGAAAGGTCTCTCTCTCTCAGTAGAAGTAGCCCAGGGTGTGGGACGCTTGCCCACCATAAGCCACAGGGGAAGACGAGTCTGCCTCAAAGACCTAGAGGCCAGTGAACTGTTAAATTCCAGAGGAGACTTGATGAACTTTGATCCCAAGGAGAGGTTGGTTCTAGGTAGTCCTGTCTCACTTGTCCTGACAGAAATTTGCCCTTGGCCATTGGGATTTCTATGCCAATTGTGACGCTCATCTACATCCTGACCAACGTGGCCTATTACACAGTGCTGAGCATTTCAGATGTCCTTAACAGTAATGCCGTGGCTGTGGTGAGTCTGTTGTTCCCTATTTGCTCATCATCTCATGATACTTTGCCCTCCTGAATGGCCCAGTCCCTCTTTCTGTGGCCCCTTCAGCTCTGTAGGATGAGGTCATGTGTCTAGGCCAGAGGGTGGGCCACTCAGCAGTGACTGCATTTGTCCTGAGATCATAGATGCAGGAGGAAACCCTGTCCTCTGTTGAGTTCCCCTTCTGTGCTCTGCCCCTAGACGTTTGCTGACCAGACATTTGGCATATTCAGCTGGACCATCCCCATTGCCGTTGCCCTGTCCTGCTTTGGGGGCCTCAATGCATCTATCTTTGCTTCATCAAGGTACTGTACCTCTGCATCACTGATGATGGACTGCACTGTTGAATTGTCTGGGGCTCTAGGTATGAGAGCTCCTTTTTTCCCTTCTTCGTCTCAAGGGCATACAGGGTGTAAGTGTGTGTGTGTGTTTGTGCACGTGTGGTTGCTTTTCTGCAGAAGTATGTGCTGGTAGCTCATGCTTCCATCTAAAGTGAGGACAGATTGATAAAGGGTGTAGGGGAGGAAGGCAATAGCTTGGAGTAGTGAACCTGGCACAGACCAGGTTCTAGACTCCTCATGGGTTATGCTGCAGCCCTAGGATTCATTCCTTCAGTGAATGGTAACTGGGAACTTGCTGTGTACCAGGTACTCAATGCTACATACAGGATGACTCTGCCCCTGACTTCCTAGAAAACATTGAGGCCATCAGGTAGTCTGCTCTCCTTTCTCCTTTCTGACTTAACTATAAGAGCAATCGTCTTTCCTGCTGTTGCAGAGGAAGGAGCAGGTCTGCCTTTTCTGGCTGACTCTGCTACCTAGTCTCAGGGTTCCAGCACTTCCCCTCTTCCTCTGCACTCTGCATCATCAATTGGTCCTTCTCTTTGGTGGATGTTCACGTGGAGCCAGCTCTCCCCAAGCTTCTCTCATCTGCACCTACAGAACTCAGCTTTTCTCACTCCCTCTTGTCCTTACTGGATGCACTTCTTGAGAAAGTAGTCTGCATTTCACCTTGCATTCATTTTCCCACTCATTGTAGTTTGGCTTCTGTTACCTGAAAAACATTAAGGTATGTCTTTCTTAGCCTGCTTTTAGTCCTTACCTTACTGGACCTCTGAAGGGAGTGAGGCTGACCACCTTCTAATTCTGAAACTATTCTCATGGCTTCTGTCTCACCTGATACTTGAGAAGAAGGCTTCTTTCCTGATTTCTTCTCACCCTATAAATGTTGCTATCCTCAGGGCCAGGAGTATAATAGCCCTTCAATAAATATCTGCCACTTGAACACATAGAAAGATGAATCAATAAAAGAAATAATTTGTCCCATTCATTCTTCTTACTGGTTTTCACACACCAGTCCATGTTCTTGGGGCCTCCCTGTGGCAACCAGAGAAATAGAGAGATCAAGCCCTTGTAAAAGAATATAGCATCATGTACTCTTACCTGAGCCTGGTGCAGCCAAGGTTGTACCTGATGTGGCTTTTTACAGGCTGCCCCACCCAAGATGGTGTTTCCAATAACCTCACCCTTACTGATACTCCAAGACTTCTCAGTTGGCTCTGCCAGTTGTCCCAAAATAAATACTTAGCATGTAATTGCCCTCCTACCTTATTCAGATGTCTTATGGCATTGACAGGGTGGGTCCAGAGGGAGGACTTGGCGAGAAAGAATCTATAGCAGCACATAAAGGGGACTGCAGTGATGTCAAGATAGAGCACAATTGTTTCTGCCTGTGTTACCATCTTCACATTTTCTTTACTACCCATGCAGCTACCCTTGGTTTTGTACTAAACATTTTTGCCTTCTTTCCCCTTCTGGCATCCTCTCTACCATATTTCTCTTCTACCTAGTACAAATTATTAACCTCATGAGCCAATTTTGACATCTTGCTCTATGACACCTTTTTCCCTGTGGCTCCACCTGGATGGCACCCAAGTATCTCAGACTTCCTATGCACCCTACATGTGATTAGTCTCCAGTTGTGCTGTTGTGGTCCATCAGTCTTCCCTGCTTGGCCTCTTGATTTTTCCCTTGGTGTCCACCCTTTCCCCTAGCTCAGACATGGACATGTACACACATACATGTGCACACACACACATATGATCACCAAATTTGACATGATTGAGGTTATCATATCTGTCTTGTTCTCTCCTCTGCCAGGATGCCCACTCTCATTCAAAGTCACAGATGGTTTCCCAGTGTTTGTTCAGACTCCACAGCATGGCCTTGTATGCAGGTTCTTCTCAACACCCTGTTGTCACACTCCTTATCCTGGGACAACAGATATGGTAGCATCAGCCTCCAGAGAGGCCACACTCTTTCATACATCCAAGCCTCTTGCCTTTGCACATGCTCGTTCCCCACCTATCCACTTGCTTCTGGCACACTCCAGCTCTTCTTCACAGCCCAGCTATGGTCATCTCTTGCAAAGCTTTTTGCTCCTCCAGCCTATCCTCAAGCCTAGTGAGTGAATGCCGTGTGCTTCATGATGCTGCTGCCTACTCTGGGTGGTGGTTCATTTCTCTGCCGGTCTTTCTCCCAGTCAGCAGAGCTCTTTAGTTAAAGGGAGGAAGCCTGGGTTGTCTTTTTGACCCCCAGGCTCACCCCAGCCTATGATATGTCAGCCTCAGCAAAGATATATGGAGGGCACAAACAAAAATCTGGCTGGTCTTCTTCACAAAGCCATTGTGTTAGCTATGAATTTGTGGGATGACAGAGTAGGGGTACCCCTGGTGGGGTGGAGTGGGGTACTAGTGGGTGATGCAGGGTGAGGCATATGTTGGATATTAGTGAGGTATCTGTGTGATAGTGGGTTCCATGGCTGAGGGCCTGGGATTGTCAGTGGGTTAACTGTGGAGTGGGTGGGCTGAATGGGGCATTCCTGGGAGTGGTGAGGTGCCCATCCTTGAAGAGAGTGGAGACATCTGTGGGTAGGTTGAGGACGTGGGATGCTCCTGAGAGTATCCTTTGCTTTTTTCTGGGGCTCTGAGCCTAGTTTGAGTGTGGAGTGTGGGTGTATGGCTGAGCAAAAATATCCTGCTTATCCTCTCTTGTCCTTCCAGGTTGTTCTTCGTGGGCTCCCGTGAGGGCCACCTCCCAGACCTTCTGTCCATGATCCACATTGAGCGTTTTACACCCATCCCTGCTTTATTGTTCAATGTAAGTCCTGCTGGGAGAGTGGGGCTCGGGCGGATCTGCGCAGTGCTCCTAATTTGTGCTAAGTTGTTACATACATGCAATAGGAATCTTGAGAAAGGCCTTTCTTCAAGATTTGAAAAACAGTTCATTTTTTGTTATCATCTAGTTCTTTTATGGTTTTAAAGTTTCAATTCTGGATTCTTCTGCTATTTATATTTCTGTATATTGAGTGAGGTGGGGATTCACTTAATTTTTTCTCAAATGGCTAGCCAGGTATACCAGTATCATTTATTGAACAATCCATTTTTCCAGTTTTCTAACTTTTACCATATGAAAGAAATAATAGGTAATTTTTAGGGTGTTTAATATGTACAAGTACAATGGTATGCCCCTTCAGTGTATCATTATCTCAACTACTCTTCCCCATTAGCACCAAGCTCCATTAGTTTAGCTTTACTCTGCATATCTGAAAATTAAAGAGGGAATGAGGGTACTTCTTCTTTAATTTTATTCCCTTCCGAATTTTCCTGGCATTTCTCACATTTGTCTTGAGAAGTCTGGTATCATTTTGTCAAAATGATAGAAAAATCCTCTCATTATTTTGTTTGGGACAACATTGAATTTATAAATTTAGGAGGGGAAAAAAATAAATTTAGGAGGGAATCTGACCTCTTGTTTATGTCAGTTTTTCTCCTACTTTTCTCCTCTTAACACAGGGTCCTTCCTTGTCTCTACAGAATGGACTGTTTTAAACCCTTTGTTGGTAATTCGGGGTGAAAAGATAGGTAGGGGGAATTCTACATTCTTGAAGTTTAAGCAAATCTGACCTTGTCCTGGGGCTGTAGTCCCTGACCCCTGTCCTCTAGGATTCTTTTGTTCCAGAGGGTAAATTCTATAACCCTATTTTGAAGGTGTATAGATCCATTTTGATAATTTGCATTTCTGAGGCCCCAGCACAATGAGATGGTTCTGGAGGCATTTCCCCCATTTGCTTGCCAGGTAACTGGGACCCAGGTGTTCTGTGTTGAGGTTGGTGCATTGAAGTGTGGAGGGCCTCACTGTCTGCCATCAGAAGGGGAAAGTAGTCTGGTTTGTTACTAAAGTGCTTATAAGAAGAAGGGAGGCATTGAGTGGAGGAAGGGCTCCAACAGACGAGGGAGAGATGCTGCCTTGAAGGTTCATGTAGAGAATGGACCTGTCTGATGCCAAGGGGTCACGAAAAGATCTGGAGGTACTCTAGTGAAGCCATATCAGGTCCAGCACTGATTGCTGTATGGTGGAGTCTTCTGGGGTGGGCTGGTGGTTACAATGGTCCCTCCTCCTCCCCATCCCTCCGCCCACAGTGCACCATGACACTCATCTACCTCATCGTGAAGGATGTTTTCCTGCTCATCAACTACTTCAGCTTCAGCTACTGGTTCTTCGTGGGCCTGTCTGTCGCTGGACAGCTCTACCTTCGCTGGAAGGAGCCCGAGCGGCCCCGGCCTCTCAAGGTCAGCAGCTCTGGGCAGACTGGGAGGGTCAGGCCATCTCAAGGTGCCTTCTTGCCCGTGCCCTGTTTCCTCATCCCACCTTACTTAATGTCTCACCCCTCTCCCTTTCAGCTGAGCCTGATCTTTCCCATCGTGTTCTGCATATGCTCCGTGTTTCTGGTGGTTGTGCCCCTCTTCAGTGACACTGTTAATTCCCTCATTGGCATCGGGATTGCCCTCTCCGGGATCCCTGTCTACTTCCTGGGTGTTTACCTGCCAGAGTCGCGGAGGCCAGTCTTTATTCGGAAGGTCCTGGGTGAGTTTCTCTTTGTCCCATCAGTCAGTGGCTGTGTGTGTGTTTGTGCTAATAACTTCCCTCCCATACCTGTGATTGGCTGGAGACCAAGAGACTGGGCTGCTCACGACTTCCCTTTCTTGGGGAGCTATGACTTTAGTTCTAACTTTAGTGTCCTACTTAGGGGTTAAAGCACTACCTCCTGACAGTGCAGTCTACCTAGGAAGATGAGGAGCCATGCATCACACTCTGGTTGGGCATGGGACAGAGGACAGTGAGGCTTATTGGGAGGGGCAGAGCCTGGGTTAGGGTCCCCAAGGGACTTGAGGGGATAATCAGCCTCTTGGTGTTCTTATGGGGGCTGTAGCTAGACGTGTTTACTGAATTCTGTGCTTCTTTATTTTCATTTAGCTTCTGTCACCAGAGTCACCCAGCGGCTTTGCTTTTGTGTCCTGACTGAGCTTGATGTAGCTGAAGAGAGAAAGGTTGAAAGGAAAACTGACTAGAGGCCAGAGGTGACTTCCCCTGAAGCCCAGAAAGCTGACCACAGGTGGCTGTGGCCACCAAAGTCCTGGTAACAAGACTGTGTGGGCCCAACTCTCCTGAATTAAAGGAGCCTGTTGACCCACATCACATAAGGGGTCTCAGGGCAATGCTCACTGTCACTGGTACACTCCTGGAAGACACTCAGGGTCTGGGGCCAGCTTCAAAGTGGGGACTTCAGAGGGTGGGGGGCAGATTGGGGAACAGGGGAATGGTCATTTTGTTTTACTCCTGGTGGGTAGGTGCAGCTCTTACTTGGTAAGTTGTGGTGGGGGAAGGAGTGCAAGGTTGCTAGCTATGGCTGGTGGCTTCTGCATTTGATATCTGAGGTTTGAACCAGGAGTCTCTACAGTGGGGCTGCTTTATGGAAATTTTTCATCTGACCAGGTCCAAGTATCTGACTTTAGAGGCCTGAAATGCTACCATTTCTTCCTCTGGCTCAAAATCCTTCTATGGGGAGAGAGTTGTATTCCATTATTTATTGATATTATTTAATCCAGAACACCAATTCTGAGAAAGCATTAGCATTCATTCATCTACAGGATGCAACAGGCTGACTGTATTTAAAAACTCAAAGTATCCAAAGCTGAGTCCCTCTGCCCTATGTGGTGGTGAGTCAAACTCTGATCACAGATTTTATGTCCGTTTAGCACAATCTTCTGTTAAGTCTTATCTGCAACAGTGAACTTTAAAGATTTTTCTACTCATGGACCTGTTATATGTTAGTATATAGATCACATGTTTTAAGCCCCTGGCTCAGGTCCAGCAAGGGCAAATGAACAAATTCCTGAGTCAGAAGTAACAATGTGAAGGATAATCCTTTATTTTAATTGAGGCCATGGGTCTTTGTTCTAGCTGATAGAAAGTAAATCTCTAGGTTTCTGGCATGAACTTCAAGAGGGCCGAAACTGTTCTGGAATCAGGTGGATCGCCTGAATTCTTTCAGCTGTCAGTGGCTTGGAGAACATTTCTTGGGCCCAAATCATCAAATAACTTGTTTCTCTCTGTAAGGGCCAGTGTGAGGGATTGCTCTGCAGACCTAAGCAAGCCTACCCTGGTGCTATAAGAGGTCATTGTCTTTTTCTGAAAACCTCACATCAGGCTGCATCCTCCTCTCCTCTCTGGCACAAGGCTTTGTTTACATTTGGAGCTGCCTTGGTGTGGGTCCTCGGGATAATGCACTCCTCTCCTGCCGACCTCCCTGTGCTTCTGAGGTCTGGTGGGCTTCAGTCTCAGGAAGAGCTTGGTACTTGTGGGGACTTCTATTTTCTCCCTGTGGAGATCTGTGAAGACTGGGAGAAAAGCCACTTCAACCTCAATCTGGCTGCTCAGCAGACTGCATGAGTGGAAGCAACTAATTCTGGTGCTCAGTCTGGGCTTTGGCACCCTGGTCAGGCCAGAGCAGTAGGTCTGGCCTAATGGATCTTCCTGCATGGGCAGGGAAGCTGCATTGGCTTGTACAACTGTTTTGTGATACCCCCACTGTCATCCTGGGCCCAGAAGAACCAGCTGACTTGGCATAGCTCATGGGCCTCTGATCCTTACGTTTTGGAATTGGTCAACAGCAAAGTCAATGAGGCAGTCTTCCTTTGTGACCATTCTTCTCCACCAAACTTGCCCAGTCATAGACAAAGGAGTAACCTTGATTATACACCTGCTCAATAAAGAAGATTGAAGGCAGCATGATCACTGTTAACTTGGGTTCAGGACTTGCATCTGTGATAACATGGGAGGACATTCCTACTGTCATGGGTTGAGGATTTATACAGTAAATTCTTGCCTGACGACAGGGAGTCTTGTGCAACACTGACTTGCCTAAACTATAAAAATATGATTCCTGTCTGAGCCAAGCTGGCACCTATCCCAGGGCTCCTCTGGAGCTAATCCTTGAAGCAATGTGTGCTTGTCTTCAGGACCCCTGACCGTGGCTTTAGATTTCTCCACCCAATAACCAGTTAATCCCAGGAACTTCCTGCCCCCCAGTGGCCCCTAAGAGAAGAAAGGGCCTCACACTTCAGGTACCCCAGTTCTTGCTTAGTTAGCCATGTCATCCCCTTCTCATATTTGGACAATGAAAGCATTTTTCCCTCTGTGCTGGATCCAGACTTCTCCCAGGAACCCTTCTGTGGGCGCAAAGCCAGAGACTCCCTACAGCACTCAGGCTTCATGGTGGAATTAATTTCTGCCAGTTCTTTGTTGTTTCCCTCCTTAAGTCCTTCTCCTGCTGTGCTAATCCCTTCTCCAGTGGGTACAGTGTGTGACGTCGTCAGCCCTTTAATGTTGGCGAAACTTTAACGAGTACATAAACAGTAGTGAGCACATTATAATGGCACAGAGTGGTTTTTAATCCTTCATTTCTATGCCTATACAAGGAAACTAAGATGACTAGTATTAGACATGGAAGTTGCTGCCTCTTAATTACAACACTGAGTTTGTGGATACTTAGGATGGGAAAACTAATAGTCTATTTGATAGTTTAATTAGCTACAAGAGTAGGGCCTGAGCACACAGAATTTAATCACTTTGGTAGGTTTAACAACTCCATGTAGATAGGAACTTATGTAAAGGCCTATAAAATGGATATAAAGTCAAAGAATGGGTGGAGGTAGGATGGAGGAGAGATGATTATGAAATCTTAAAAGAGGTGGGAAGAACCCATGTCCTTATATAATTCACTTTCCCATAGGATAGTGAGTGAAACTGTCAGAGGGCAAGAGGATACCCCTTGAATTGAATATTCTGTGTGTTGTTTCCCTAGACCTGTGCTGTGTAGTACAGTAGCTACTAGCCACATGTAACTAATTAAATTAAAATGAAATATAAATTAAAGACTCAGTTCCTGAGCTGCACTAATCATATTGCAAGTGTTCAACAACCACATGTGGCTAGTAGCACTACTGCATGGTACAGACACAGAACATACTGATCACCACAGAAAATTCTAGTGGACGATGTTATGCCAGAAGAATAAACAAACACCAACCCAGTCAGAATGAAGGCAGCTGTGGTTTGGGGAGGAACAGGGACAGAGAGTTTGCTCATGGGAGATACAAGTTCTGGTACCAAAATTGGTCTTATTGACCGTGGTTTGTTTCGGGTGAGTGCTATGAATACTAAACATTTCTCGATGGAAAGCCACATTCAGAATGTGCTTTCTTTTTCCTCACTTGCCTTGAGTCCTTAGTGTCTATGATCAATTCTGAAACTTCTGTCTCACCACCCCTCCCCCTTTTTGTGTAAGTACAATGGGAAAACACCTAAGATATTCAGATTTAAAAGGTTTTAAAGGGATCACTTGCTTGCATGGTCAAAGCTGGTTTTTACTAAACATAGTGCATCACATTCATACATATTCTGTCCACTGGCACCACTGTCAAAGAAAGACTTCACTCTTTATAACCATTTCAGAGT